>QEPC01008071.1:841253-855910 GCA_003113815.1 Sphenodon punctatus
CAAACATTTATATAGCGCCAGCAGTGTACCTGGCACTTTACAAAGTAATAAAATAGACACGGTCCCTGCCCCTAGGGCTTACAATCTGAGAGACAGGAGCTGGGGGAGAGACATAGGAAGGGGAACAGAGGGAGAGACAAGGGATGGTGCACAACAGTTGCACAGCACTCGCACAGCATTTGCATGCACACACCATGTGCACTGTGTATGTACAAGTACTGGATTGGCCCCATAGTCATTAACTCACTGGGTAGCCTCCTTGTAGGTAACTATTGTCAAAGTGTGAAGACTTGCAAAGCAGATTATCATCATTGAAATATGTGCCCCAGGGGACAATTAGCCTGCTCATATGAATGTGAGTTGCAGGCTGGTGGGGCAGGGGCCCTGGCCAGAGGTGACTGGTAACTGTTGATAGTAGGGGGCACAGAAGTGGGGGCTGGGCAGGGGTTCTATAGGGTTTCTAAAAATCGGGGGAGGGAGGGGGGCACATGCCCCCTGCCATCTCCATGAGTCGCCTATGGACAAGGCCACCAGCAGGGGACATGACCACCCAAACTTAACATTGATATTAAAATGTTTAAAAGACCAGACTGAATAATACTAATAATTTTATTTGTATAGCTCCCCCTCCTCCCTCCCAGTGACACTCCATTAAAACAGTTAAAGAGGGAGGAACAAATATATTAATGGAAACCACTAGACCTTGGACTCAAGGCTAAAAAGGGTTTACCAGGCTCAGGATTAAAAACCAAACAAGGCGCCTGGCTTAAAAGTGATATCAAGGGGAAAAAGTAATAAAAAGTAGCTCTTTGTCTTACTTGATTTGATGAACAGATGAAACCAGAAAGGAGGAATTTGCTTCTGCTGCAATGCTTTTAAATTAAGCTCTGGCTTCCTACCATTTCCAATGCCCTCCCCTTGTCCCTCTCTTGCACTGATTGGTTAGGGTGGTGGTTCTATCGCCCCAAAATTGCTTTAATTTGCTGGATTCCTGCATAGGAATCCCCAGCCCCTCTTCTATTCCCACCCCTAGATGCAAGTAAATATGCATGAGATGGACAAAATGTGGGTGAAATAGCTATTGCCCTACCACACGCACACGTTCCTTTTGCTCCCCAGTGAGTCCTTTCTTCTCCCTGGCCAACACAGCCCCTAAATCACTGTCCTCACCTGGTCCTGGCCACTGCTATTGCTCCATGCATGTGCGTAACATCCACGACCGCCACCATTGCTCCTTGTGCATGCACGATGCAGAGTCCACAGGTACTTTGCACGCACACAACAGTAGTGAGAAACACTATGTGCGCATGCACAAAGGCTCGAAGAGATTATTGGTGGATTCAGAGCTGCGCATGTGCAAGGAGCAATGGCGGCAGCCAGGTTGGTGAATTGGAGGGAGACGACAGTGGCACCAGCACTTTGTGGGGTCCTGAATTGTAGAACTGCCATTGCTAAGTATCGTTTCTTTTATAAAATAGAACTGTACAAGGATGCATCCGCTCACAGCAGCACCTCCAGAAACCTCTCTTTTCCCCCCAGCCATCTCAAGGAAACTTCAGTTTTCCTGCTTGTTGGGTTGAACCACTCAGTAGTATCACTCCTGTGATGTTTTTCTGCCACTCCTTCATCCACAGCTGTATGCTGCTAGAGCTGTTTTATATCCAGACCAGTTCCAATCATTCTTTTCTGGGTCAGCTGATTTCATTATAGACTCCTTCAATGCAGTCAGGTTATCTCCTAGCACTGGTGATAAAATGATGATGGGATCAGGCTGTAGAAGGCAGTGGAGACAGACAGTTCTGGTGCTTGGTGGATAAAGAGAGATTGGTGCCTGTAATAGCTTTATGTTGTCAGACTATTGTGAATGCTTTCTCCCTCCATGTTGACACACTGTCATACATGAGCAAACCCGTGTGCTTGGAAGCATAAGAAGAATGAAACCAAGATTAGCAAAACCTCCCTGGCCCCCATTCACTGCACAGTGTTCAGATACGGTAACTCTACAGTACACTATATCAGATGGATCAAACTGTATTGCCTCTTTTCCTAATAGAATAAGAATGTTAAGTGGCTAGATTGTCAGAAGAAGCCAGCATCAGCATGCTGGATGGGTGCATTTTGGGTGCTGAATTCTTCTGAAAATTGATCCCCAATTATGGCTAATGGATTCATTTGAAAATCTGGCTCTTAGTGCTAAGAGACAAGTGGGAGATCAACAACAGCATGCGACATGGTGTCCCCCCTTTGAGGCTTTGTCCCTACATTTCAAATTGTTAGAGGTTAATTGCTCCTTAAAAGTTTCTGAATCTGGCAAAGTCATTTGATCATGTAGGCCAAAGGTGAGGAATTGTTTCCCTCCCATTGGCCACTCTGAGAATTGGTCCAGTTCCATGGACCAGATAGGATTTGGGGGCAGGTATGCTTAAGTGTGCTCAGGATGGGGGAAGAAAAGAGAGGGCCCAGATGCTAGATTTCTGCCATGGATCCATCCTCTGTCCTTGAATATTTGGCCTCATCTCTGCTTCTTTTCCCTGAGCTCACTTTTCAGTGCTTCTGGGTAGGGGCTGAATCAACAGATTCTGGAATTAAAAGGGGGCCAATTGGGGGGCGCACTGGGCATGTGCGGAGAGTAGCCGCACCAGGGAAAGACTCTGCTCCTCCCGGCGCAAAAACGGTTTAAAAACTGCGGTTCCCGACAACAAAGAAAGTTAAGAGATGTCTCTCCAATGAGTGGAAGGTCCCGCCGCAAGCCTCAGCTCAAAAGAAAAGGGGTCAGCGATTCAATCCAAGCCTTTTGCAAGGGTAAAGGGAAGGGCCCCCCTGCAGCAGATCATAGAGTCTGGCAAGATGGCAGAAAAGCGGGAAAACACTGCTCCAGAAGGGGAGGAGGTGGAGGGAGATGCTATTCCCTATTTAATCAGCCTAACTAAAATGCTCAAGCAGCAAGATGAGGTGGCCAAAGCGGACAGAGTTTCTATTAAAGAGGGGCTGGAGAAGGTATTTGCTGTAACTGATGCCATGAATAAAAAAATGGACTCTATGGCACAGAGGGTTTCTGAGGTGGAGAACAGGCTGGGCACACAAGAAGACACAGCAGAGAAGCATGTGGGTCAAATTAAAAAAATAGAAAGCCAAGTAACCAGTCTCCTATATAAAATTGAAGATCTAGAGAATAGGAGCAGGAGAAATAACATCAAAATTATTGGTGTGCCAGAACAAGAGGGCTCTGTGGTAAAGCAGGAGCTGGTGGCAGACATCTTAAAACAGGCCTTCCCTGCCAATACTGAATTACACAATATTGAAATTGAGAGGGCCCATCGAGCCCTGAGACCCAAGCCACGCGAACAGGACCCTCCGCGAGCCATAATATTTAAGTGTCTGAGATTCACAGATAAAGAAGCAATACTGGCTATGGCCCGGAAAAATAGAGATCTTAAATATAAAGGGAACAAAATTCTCCTATACCAAGACCTTGCCACAGAAACACTGAATAAAAGAAGAGAATGGAAAGATTACCTATCTTTGTTTTATAAAAATGGCCTGAAAGCCCGCCTTCTGTTTCCAGCCAAGTTTGCCTTTTATTATAAAGACAGGCTTCGGGTCTTTGCTCAGGTTTCTCAACTAGAAACATACATGAAAGCATCCATGTCTGAGCTGCCCTGGACACAGCAAAAAGCTGGAGAAGACTAGTCTGCCTACATCTCTAAAAAATACAGATAAGCTCTGAAGAAATGATAAAGGTTTGCTGATCTCAAGTTGAAATATATGACTTCCAAGCAAACACTATATGTAAGAGGTGAAACCTTGTAAATATAGCCAGAGTTATTGGTACAAGAAAAGTTTAAAACTATGCATATTAGAATAATGGTTAAAGTTTGTATTGCAATTATAGTACATATAAGCATATGGTTAATATAGAAAGTTAAAAATAGGAAAATTTGAAAAAAATTACATCCATATTGTAGTAAAAGTTGGTTTCTTGCAAAGGCTAATCTTCAAATCAGTGATTAAGTTAGGACACACTGTTTACTTAATGGAGATATGGTTGAGTTACTTAAGAAATTATAAACTTTCAACAATTATAAATGCTGCCAGTAGGTGGCGGTATGAGACAACAATTTAAGGTAGGGAAGACAGAGTTTGGGCTGAAAAGAAATCACAATAGAACACAATCCTTGGTTTGACAGGGAACAAAGTATGAATGTAAGATGTAAGTAAAGCGCCGGGTGGGAGGGGAGGAGAGTACCATAAGGTGCAGGACCAGTGGAAACCCCCCCAGCAGAGAAGGAGTCTCTGCTGTAGCCCTAGTTAGGGGCTGGTGTTGTTCTTTCAATGTTGTCTGTATCTGTACTAAATGTTATTGTTTTTTGGTTTGTTATATGGTTACACTCCGTGAGGCTCCAGGGGGACAAGGATATGTCTCTATATCAAATTAAATCAGAACTACGTGTTAATTTACTTGAATCCGGACAGTGGTCAAATGTCCCGGAGGAAAACAAGAACAATATAGAACCCACAAAATGTATTGAGAAAGAGAAGGTCATAACATTTGAGAAACGGGGGCTCCTGGGGAAAGGATCAAAGCATATTCATACAAGTTTAAAGGGGAAAAAAACAAAGAAAAAAACAGAACTATGGCAGAACTAAGCATCTGCACAATAAATGTGAAAGGGCTTAACAACCCCATTCAACGGAAAAAGTTCTGGCAGTTTGTTGGGCAGAGGGGCTCGGATATTCTGGTGGCGCAAGAGACACACCTTATTAGTAAAGATAATTTCAGAATTCGTAACAAAAATTATAACAACATCCACTTTGCCAATGCAACCCAAAAAAAGGCGGGAGTCATGATAGCGATTTCTAACTCCCTGGATTTCACATTGCGAAAAAAAATTTGTGACAAAGAGGGTAGATGGATAATTATGATTGGAGATATTCAGGGACAAACACACACGATAGTGGGGGTTTACGCCCCAAACAAAAATACCTACATGTATTTTAAAGATCTTATACCCATGATTCAGAAAGAAAAAAAGGGGATACTTATCCTATGTGGTGATTTCAACACCCCTCTATCTCCACTGGATAAATCAAATGATAAGCCATTGAAAAACAGGCAAAAAAAAATAATGAGCCTGCTTGAACAGGAAAACTTAATTAGTGTGTGGAGAACTCAAAATCCTAGCCGCAGGGAATATTCCTTTTACTCTAACAAACACATGACTTTTTCTTTAATAGATCACATTACAATTGAAAAGGGGCAATATAACTCTGACATATGCACAGAAATCTTACAGACAACCTTTACGGACCACCACGCCATTTGGTGTAAATTTGGTAAAAATTTGGAAAAAAAAGAGACAAACAGTGGATGGAGATTAAACAAATCAGTTTTATTGGATCCAATAATAAAAGAACGTATACAGAAAGAGATTGAGGAATATTTTAAAAATAACATTAGTGGAGAAGTTTCTCCAATTATAATCTGGGATGCTATGAAGGCGGTGATTCGTGGGGCTTATATCTCCGCTGCAGCCTACAAGTGGAAAAATAAAAATAAAGAGATGAAAGAACTTCAGCTGCAATTAACTGCCCTACTAGAAATACAAAAGGTGAGACCTAAGAAGTCCAGAGGTAAAAGGATAACTGAAATCAGAGGCCTCATAGAGGCTCTGAGCTCAGAGCAAATAATTAAGAAGCTGAGATATACGAAACAATTTTATTTTTCCAAAGCTAACAAGGCTGACAAAACCTTGGCCTGGCTGGTGAAGAAAAAGAGGGACAGAAATAATATCTCCCATATTAGAGATGTTACGGGTAAGGTGAATTTGACGGACAATGACATTAAACATAGGTTCCTTCAATTTTACAAGGAACTTTACCAATCTACCAACCCCCCGCCAGACCACATAGATAACTTCCTGAAAGATCTCAAGATACCCCAATTGACAGTGACACAGAGGGACTACTTAAATGCCCCAATAACGCAGGAAGAAATCAGGACTACAATTAAGGAGCTCCCTAACGACAAGGCCCCAGGACCTGACGGGTTCCCCTTTGAATTTTATAAAATATATAGTAACGAGATCACCCCCGCATTGGAAGAAGCTTTTCACCATATAATAAAAGAGGATAGCCTCCCCTCATCTTTTTACGAGGCTAACATTGCATTATGCCATAAAAGCGGGAAGAGCAAAGAGGATTGCTCCGGATACAGGCCCATTTCCCTCTTGAATTCGGATTCAAAAATTTTTACAAAAATTTTAGCTGATAGATTACAACTTTGCATTAAAGATCTGATTTCCCCTGATCAAACTGGTTTTATACACAATAGAATGGGTATAGATAATATCAGGAAGGTTATAAATGTAATATTTAAAATTCATTCAGATAAAACCCCAGCAGCGGTGATTTCGCTAGATGCGGACAAGGCCTTTGACCGCCTAGAATATAATTTTTTGTGTAAAACAATGGAAAAGATGGGATTTCAAGGGAACTTCTTAAAATGGGTAAAGCTTATACAAAAAAACCCACATTCTAAAATTATAGTAAATGGTACCCTCACTGATAAGTTTTCATTGCGGAGGGGAACTCGGCAGGGTTGCCCACTCTCTCCATTACTATTTAACATAGGGCTGGAACCGCTGGCGCTGGCTGTAAAACAAAACGCCAGGATCTCTGGTGTAACAGTAGGGGCACAACAATGGAAGATTACGCTATACGCTGACGATACAATGTTGTTCCTGACAAATCTGGAGCAGTCGATCCCAGAGACGGTGGCACTCCTGGAGAAATTTGGAAAAGTTTCAGGCTTTAAAGTCAACATAACCAAATCCCAAATGTTCCTATTACAGGACCATAAAATGACTGAGGAGGAGCGTGACCGTGCCACCCCTTTTCAAGTTAACAGATCAACTCTGAAATACTTAGGTATTAATTTATCCAGGAATACAGCAGATTTATATAAAAATAACTTTGTCCCTTTATTGGAGAAAATAACAAAGTTAAGTTCCCCCTGGAAAGGGTTCGGCTGCTCATGGATGGGCAAATTAAACTTAATCAAAATGATACTGGTTCCCAAAATTCTCTACACACTAATTGCCCTCCCTATCTACATACCAGAAGATTTCTTTAAAAAACTGAACAAAATTATACATGAGGTTATTGGGAACAAACGCAAGCCCCGTATTAGACGAGCCATACTACAGACCCCAATGGATCTGGGAGGCTTAAATATGCCTAATGCCAAATACTATTACTGGGCCTCAGCTATCCGAGGAATCAAAATGTGGTACGAAAATGCTAATGAACCTGCATGGGTGGAATTAGAAAAGCAAGCTATTAGCCCGATCTCTTTCAATAACATACTCACAGCTGACCAGCCCAAAAGAGTGCCAAACATAAAGATTGGGCAGCATCCATTTATAGGTACTGCTGTCAATATTTGGAAAAGATGTCAACACAGGCTTGAGTTGATACAGGGCAAATTCCCACATAAACGAGTTAATTGCGAGGCCCTCTCCTTAAGCAAGAGGGAAAAGGAAGCATTGGAGCGGTGGAAAAAAAAAGGTTTGTGGCAGGCTAGACATTTTTTTGTGGGTGAAGATATGATCACCTATGATACAATGCAAGCTAAATGTGAAGAACCAGTGGATAAGTGGCTATATTTAAAAATTCATAGCTACCTCTCGCACCCAGCAAATAAAACTCACTTTGCTAGACCCCCCCATGCCCTGGAAGCTGAAATATTTAATTACACTCCTCACCGTAAAGTTATCTCCAGATTATATCGAGCCATATGCAGCATATTCCATCTTCCAGATGCTGGATACTTAGAAAAATGGGCAGATGATCTAGGCATAGTATTCACTAAGGAACTAATGACGCAAACATGGACACATACACAAAAATGTGCCAAATCCCTTATGGTCAAAGAACCCCAGATAAAACTGGCCTTCAGATTCTACCTGACTCCATCGATTATTCATAAGGCGAATAGGAATTACAGCGAATTGTGCTGGCGGGGATGTGGACAGGTGGGCTCATATATTCACCACTGGTGGGAGTGTGAGGTAATTGAAAAATTTTGGAAGGACGTATGGAATCAGGTGGAGAAGCATACGCTTCTCCAGGTGCCTTTCTCCCCCCAGGTTGCATTGCTGGGTCTATGGCCTGAGGAGCTAGATAAAAAAACTAATGTACCTGCATGTAAAATGTTATTTCTGGCTGCCATACATTGCATCGTCAGCAAATGGAAGACGCCGGAAGGACCATCGAGATCGGACTGGCTTCGCAGAACATGGCATGTGTTAACAATGGACAGGATAGCCGCTGGAATTTATGATAAATTAGAGGACTTCTATACAACATGGACCCCAGGTTGGAACCTGATCACTGAACATATTGAAGTTGAAAAATCGGACCTCACTATTAATTTACAATCTATCTAAGCAGCCCTATTTAGGTACACGTTCAGGGGTTTAATTATATTGAGCAAGTTGGAGTTGTAACATAACATATACATATATGTATTATTATTTTTATTTGTTTAGTTATATTGTTTTAATTCTGTCTGGTCATTCTCTTTTATTTTTGTCCTTAAAGTCTGTTACTATGTAAATTCGATTCTCCTTAATAAAACTTTATTAAAATTGAAAAAAAAAAAAAAAAAAAAAGGGGGGGGCCAATTAAAAGCAGCCATGGCATGTATTTGGTTCATAGGCCAGAGGTCCCCATCCATTACTAACTATGTATGAGAATCCCAGGAGATGTTTAACTCTTTAGCCACTGATTTCTTATCACTGGCATTTAAAGTAGGCTGCCAGTGACATGTTTGCAAATAAAAGTCAGTATGCCTAGGTGACATGCCATTTACCCTTCCTTATAATACTAAATCTGGAGAATATACAAAGAAATTATCTGGCATTTGGTTTGAAACAAATAGAAGGAAGTACCTTCCCCCATAACATGCTATTAACTTATGAAACCATTGCCATGGGATATTTCAAGCACCAATAGTTATATCTGGATTCAAAATAGGAGTGTATAAGTTCATGGAAGAGATGTCCACCAATGGGCTAGTAGCTAAGATGGTATGGGGCTGCAACCTTTGATCACTCTGTTTCTTTCTATACTCTTCCCCTGAAGCATCTGGGCTGGCCACTGTTGGAAAAAGGATGCTGGGCTAGGTGGATTGTTGGTTTGATCGAGTTATGGCAGTTTTTATGGTTTTATACTGTTGTGAAAGATTTACCATGTACACTTTGATTTAGCTTAATAGATGCTTGCTAAGTATAACTATACTGGAGCAGGATAGGTGGTTTCTCAGGCCACATTCACACCTGACATTTTGAGATTCCTGCATAACAGAGGAAGGTCTGAATGCTCCCTCCTGCATCATTTCCGGGGTGAGAAATGCAGATGACAGGGCAGGCAGATCCTATCTTTAGTGACGGCAGTCACTGTTTGCTATAGATACCCCTGTGCAAATGGGGAGAAAGAATCCTTGTATAAAATTGGCACAAACCTGGCTGTGTGCGAGCATAGCCGGTGTTGTAAGTAAGTTGGGGAGAGGTTAGGGTCTGGTGGAAGGGACTGGGAGTGTCGGCAGGGCGCTTCATTTTACTTCACTTTCTTGGTGCCAATTCCCTTCCTGGTCATGGTGCTGACTTCTCACCCATGAAGTGAAGGTGGAGAGAGTAATGATGTGATACGGGGGAAGGGATGGGCTATATGCACTGTAATGGTCTCTCCCAGGATGAAGAAACCACAAATCCATGCAGGTGTGTGGAAGAGCTTTGTGGAAAATAAGCCTTTGGTAATGCAGGATATGGGGCGGGGTGCGAATGACCCTTCCCACATTAATGATGTCACGCAACCATCCGCATAATTTCCAAATGCAGATAAACGGTGCAGGTGTGAATGTGGCCTCATTCTCTATGCTCAGCAAAGTGCCAGCACGTTGTTTGTTGGGTAGGATCAGGTGCATTGTGTACAGAATATGCATGGTGTTTTGTAACATCATAAATTGAAATTTACCACTGATGGGCTGTCATCAAAGAGTTACGATGTTTCTTTCTAGAAGTAGCTGCCTTTCATTGGTAGGTGCACAAATTCAGACCACAATCCTCAAGTCAGCAGCACAAATTCAGACCACAATCTTCAAGTCAGCTGCAACTTACTCACAAACAGTCCCATTGAAATTAATAGACTACTCACAAGTAATAAAAAGCTATTTTATAACTGCAACCTAAACGTACGCCTCAGTGTTAAACTGGGGTGTGTGGTGAGTTGTGCCTCACCACCTTCTTGCCTGACCTGGGATGGGGTGGAAAGGGTTAACCCAGGCCCAGGGAATAGAGATCATGTGATTGGATGTGGGTGGTTCATATGATCTGGGCTGGGGCTATAGAGAGAGAGGGTTCATCCAGCCTGAGTGACAGTGTTAGCTTGGAGACAGAGAGGTGAGGCGCTCGTAAGCTGGCTGAAGCCACCCTGCTGGGGAGGTAAGAAGGAACCCTCACCCTGCCCGAGGATGGGCAAGGCTTTAGGCCAGGAGAAGGTATTAGGAACCACAGGAGCTGCTAGGGAGATCAAGCAGCCTGGGAGACCCCTAGTCAAAGGTGGGGCAACCCCTTGTGCCTGGGTTAGGTTTGGGACAAGGGTGGAAGAACTGGTGGCTCACCAAGATTAGGCGGTTCCCAAGAGGACTCAAGGTGAGTATTCAAGGTGGGCGCAAGCACCGAGAGGGAAGCAGGGGATGGTAGCCAGCACGATCGTAGTAGAGGAAGTTAAAGGAGGAACCCAGAGCCATCAAGGGAGCCAGTTGTCTGGGCAAGGGGGCCCAAGACAAAGGGGATTGCCCAGGGCAGTGGGGTCCAGGGCAGTGGAAGAACTGGTGGCAGAAATCAGAGTAGGCCAAAATGGCTGGTGGCCTAGCCAAAAGGGGCATAGATGGTAAATCCAGTGGGGCTAAGGGCTGCCTGAGGACCGAAGGTCTGAAAAAAGAGTAGGCCTCAAAACCCCAAGGTGAAGAAGGAGGAGCAACGAGAATGCCCAGCATTCAGTCCTAGAAAGACAGGGCCAGTTGCTAAGATGGTAGGAAGGAGAACTCTAGGAGACTAGGGACCCTCAAGACCCCAGCAACATGCCAGAGGCCTGAAATATGAGTAGGCACCGGACTGGGGGGATCTTGAGGGAGACATTCCAACAAGTGCTGAAACTTGTTATTTTAAATTTGTTAGTTTTAACCAAGTATCTCAGTATTCAACTTGGTTTTACCGAGTACTGAGGAATTGATCCGGTACTCAGTCCAGTACTCGGTACTTGGGTAAATCATTGGATGGGCAACATACAGGGCTTTTCCTGGCCCTAGATAAGGGAACTTGGTACTTGAAAAATACTCGGTACTCGGTTTTATTTTTCTAAGTACTGAGTATCAAGTATTTGGCTGAATTACCAAGAACTGGCTGAACACTTGGAGCCTATCTTTGGAAATGCAGAAATACTCTATTTCTTTTTTATTTTTTTACCATTTGGTGCAGCCCTTGTTCCACCCACCCTGGACTCCAACTGCCTTACCCAAGAGCAGCAACAACTTCCCTCTGGAAGCAGGACCATGAACTAAGACCTTGCTCAGGTGGAAGCCAGAGCGCCATGGGCAGAGGTTCATGCCAGACTATCCTCACTGGGAGCTAATTCCCCAACAAGTAACACCTGTGACCAGTGATCTGAGTACCCCAAGGAGAGCAACAACAGCAAGAGGCACAGTAAATGTGAGAACACTTTCCCCCACTGAGATGGAGAACAGCCAAAGATCAATGGAAACCTTTGGATGTTTTTAGACAATCGCATTAAAACATTCTTAAGAAACAGAATGGTATGACTCATTGTCATAACAAAAACATTTTATTCTGTTAAGACAATCCTTACTAATACATTCTAAACAGTTCTATGAAGTGTGTGTGTAAATGTCTAAAATGTTTTAGCATTATGCTCAAAACGTTCTGTTTACACGATTAAAACGATGGAAACATTTCAGTACAACCTGGAGAAAGTTGTCTTAAAAGAAGAAATAAAACCAGGAAGTGTTTTAAAATGAAACTTTTTAACTGTTTACATGATCACATTCAAAATGTCATAAAACAGACTAAAAGGTTTTTAATGTAGCATCTAAAAACACGCTGTAAGTGGCACCAGTCCTGAAGGGACTCGTGGTTGCGCTGTGCTGTCGTGCATCACAGGGTGAATGATGCTTTCTAAATGCAAAATGCTATTTATTGTAGTCTTCTCTGGTACATGTACAAGCCACCACTAAGACTCTTATTCATGTTTCTACTGGAATATGTGACATGGTAGGCAGGCAGAATGTCACAAATTAGAACTTTATGCTGAGAGGCCTTTGTGACATGCAGGAACTCTAGCAGGGGCATAACCAAGTTGGAACGGGCCCTGGTGCTGAGGATGGAACTGCTCTCACTGACACAGGAGAGGACAGAGCCTATGGCAGAGGACACAGCTTCATCAGCGAGCACAGGGCCCCCAGGCTCCTGGGCCCTGGTGCAGCTGCACAGCCATGTCCCTGTTATAGTGACACCCTTCAACTCTAGTGTTTCTGAAGACGCAGCTGTGTCTTACAGGACTGAGTTCATGGTGCCCCATCAAGCTTGGTCCCTCTTAAAGTGTGACTTCCTTTCTCCAGTTCTACTTATCATGCTACAGTTCACAAGTTCTTTTCAGTCAGAAGAAGAAAACACATTCCTTTTTCTAAACAATCTAAAAATGCACATCACGGCTGCACACGTTCCTGTTCTTTCCCTCTGCAGTTTGGCTTCTATCCCTTTGACTGCAATATAGTTTAAACACGAAGCTGTCTCCAGAATCAAACAAGGATCTTCTGGTTTGGGAGATAAGAGGAGGAGAGGTCAGTATGTTACATGAAGTGAGATGCAATAGGGTGAGACATGTCTAATGGGAAAGAATGGAAAGTGATGGAGATTAAAAAAAATAAAAAAAACCCAGACGTGGAGAAAAACCCTGAAAATAGAGGAGGAAAAAGCAGGCCAAAGGTAGAAAGGGCTCGATGAAGTAGAAATGGGGGCTTTTAAAAAACAGGATTATTATTATTATTATTATTTAATATGGGATTTCTTAGTGAGCTATAATGGAACAAATTCTCAGCTAGTGTAAACTGATAAAATGCTGTGAGTAGAGAATTTGGCCCACTATCTTGTTCAGATGCTTGTGTAAACAAGCACAAAACAGCCAAATGCATGTAATTTTAAATTTAGTTTGTATCCTTTCAGCTTTTCTTGCTTATATGGAATTTAAAAACCTCTTTCCAGAATGTGTTTCCAAGTAAACAAGCCTGGAGCTGTTTGTTTAGTGTTCCATTTATTTATTATTGTTTTGCTTCCTGCTAAATAGCTTTGACTTTCTTTATGCAAATACGCCTGCATCAGCCGCTCAATAATGAAATGACAGCAGATGATTCCTAAGTTTTAGGGCTCAGCTGCGAGTTGAGGGCACCTGCAACCACATCTTCCCTTGTTCTTGCATGAAGTAGAGTTTATTAGTGATGCCAACTTGTAGCCTGTTTGCTTATTTTTCCTGGAAGCTCTTGTGACTAGGTCAGCTTGATGTGCTCTCTTCTTTTGGCATTTGCAGCTGAAAAAAATAACAATGCTTTTTGCTCCCAAAGCACCCAAAGTTTTCAGTGTACTGTGCAAAGTCATTAATTAATTAAGCATTATTAATTAAGCATCATAGTCATTATGAGGTAGGTCTGTATTATTGCACTTTGCTACCTTGAGTCAGCAGAGTGTAACGATCTGTAGACCGACTTTTCCTGCTGCTTTAGTGCCATCATTATTGTGCAGCCGGCAACAGAGACAGCCGGCGGGGAGCAAAATTCCAGTGCAGCAGGCTTCCATGCTGGATTATTACACCCGGGTTAGCGGTAATACTCAGGATGATCAACTGCCACGCCAGTCAGTGGATTGACATAAGGATAATATGGGGGGGAGGGGAAAGGGTAGATATGTAAGTCCAGATTGCCCCACTGTAAATAATATACCTCAGCCCATATCTGTCAGGAGTTTAGGTGTAACATCTAGTTCCCTGACTTCTGGGTGTGGTAGCTCTCTCAAATTCCTTTCCTGGAATTTGTCTAGGTTTGGAGCCAAGGGCTCAGATCCAGATTTGGTTTCATTTCTTCAGAAATTTGATATTATTTTGCTCCAGGAGACATGATTGAGGGATGGTTCAATACCGCCAGTCCAAGGCTTCCAGATTTATTTGTTCCCAGGTGCCAAGGTTGGTGTGAGGGAAAGATGTTCAGGGGGTTTGCCCTTTCTAATATCGGATTCTCTGGGTGGGACATTTAAAGTGTTTCCGCAAATCTGCAAGAATTTTTCTGTTGGCCAGTGGACTCCTCCGAGTGGTCCCTCTCTATTGGTGATTAACCTGTATATTCCTCCTCCTGCCTCTAATTATTATAATAAGGAGTTTGGGGAGTTGTTGGGGGACCTTTTAGGCTCTTTGGATGAACAGTTCCCTGATGTCATTTTGATACTAGCTGGGGACTGGAATGCCAGACTGGGTGCCCAACAAGCCAGAGGGGGCTGGTGGCTTTTTAGTTTGGAGGGGCAGTAAGGCCATCC
>QEPC01008071.1:864130-881137 GCA_003113815.1 Sphenodon punctatus
GATAGAGATAGCGTTAGTGATTTAGTTTTAGTGTTTGTAGGAATAGGCCTGTGTACTTATTAGATAATCCATTTAGTTCATAGCATTTAGAATAGTTAATAGCAGTTAGATTTAGTGTAGATACATATAATATTAGATAAAAAAAATAAATTTAAAAACCCCATATAAAAACAAAAAAAACAAATAAAAAACAAAAGAAAACCATATAAAACCCAATAAAAAACCAAAAAACCATATAAAAAACAAAAAACATCCATAACAACATTTCCCGAATGGCCGAACCGAACAGCCGAACGGCCTAACCGAACGGCCTGTTCGGACGACTGTAGTAGTAATATTTATTGTTAACCAAGGTTATAACAATTTGTTTAAGATATACAATCACAATATACAACATATGATACACAACAACATAATTATATAACAAAATACACAGTTGGGCAGTTTGCACCACCAGACCTAAGGCCCAAGGACATCCCAAGGCCAGACATCCACTGGTCAGCCCTGTTACCAGGCTTCCATCCCCAAAGGGTCTGACCCAGCCTTATTCCTCTTGGCCAAATATTGACCATAATAACCATAGCCCAACACTTACTGGACGAGCTTACTGGATCTCAGTCGTAGATAAATTTGGCAGTATCTAGCCACCACTTTCATGAGGGTCAGGTCCACCCTTTCCAGCAGTTTCCACTTTAGCCTCACTAAATCCGAGGCAGCTTGTATATTTTCCCCCACCAGGGCCTGTCTAGGTCCTGCTAGAGTGGTACATTTGAAGAAGATGTGTTCACAGGAGTCAACCTCCTGTAAATCACATAATTCACAATGCCTTTCCAGCCGGGGAGTGCCCCTATAACGACCTTCCAACATAGCCGAGGGATATACATTTAAACAGAAACAGGTAAGAGTCCTACGTAAGTTATAATCTAGGCTAGAGTAAAGATAACAGTTGCCCCACCCCGGGGGTGTAACCATAGGGTAATCAGGGACCACCCGTTGGTTAACAAGCAAGGCTCCCTCTCCCTGTAGCTCCTGGTCCAAAATCCTCTTTTTCAAAAGGGACATGGCTCTTTTAGGACCGAGAGGACCCAACGCCTCTCTAGAAAATCCCAAGAGTCTCACTTCTTTTTCCACACAGCTGCCCCAAGAGTTGAAGAGCCCCACTCCCCCGGCCAAAGCTAACAAAGACCTATCCTCAGAGGGAGAAAGAAAAACTTTAGTCCAAAATCTCATCAATATCTGCAGAGCACGAGATCTGATGGTATAACTTGTAGTCTCTCGTCTAAGTAACACTTGTGGGGTACCCCTTGGGACCCCCAAGATGGTACACAAGGCCTGATTTTGCAGGCTCTCCATTTTGGACAAAAAAGATAACCCCCAAACTGGGAAGGCATAAAGACATTGGGTTATGACTTTAGACCTGAAAAGCCACAAGGCAGGCATCACTAATCTCCCCCCCTGAGTAAAATAAAACCCCAAGATCGCTTTAAGGGAGTTTCTGGATTGGAGCAGCACGGCCTTGTAGTGAGGCATCCAACTCAAAGATGAGGAAAAAATGACGCCTAAATACTTGAATTCCCTCACTTGAGAAATAGGGTTACTCCCAATCATCCACTGATGTATTTCCCTATTGCCATGACTCCTCATCACCATGACCTTGGATTTGGAAAAGTTAATCTTAAGACCCTCCCTATCACAATATTTTCCAAATCCATGTAGGGCTCTCCTCAACCCCACCAGCGTCTGGGACAACAAAACCGTGTCGTCTGCTTATAAGAGAGCCGGCACTTGCCTAGCCAAATCCTGGGGGGATGCATTGCGTAGTTATTCAAAAAAGGGATCATGTCATTGACAAAGAGGTTGAACAGCATCGGGGCCAGCAAGCATCCTTGTCTGACCCCTCTGGAGACCCTCACATCCTTGGAGAGCTGGCCAGCAGGTGCTGGGCGGATAGAGATTAAATTGCCAGCGTGTATCTGGATCAATAAGAATAGCAACCGCCTGTCAATGGAAGTAGCACCTAATTTGGCCCACAACCTTTCCCTGCTAATAGAATCAAATGCCATGGAGAGGTCGGCAAAGCATAGAAAAAATTTACCCTGTTTAGTGACGTAGTGATTGGAGAGACTAGCGAGAACTAAAATCTGGTCTAATGTAGCCTTTCCACTCTGAAACCCCACCTGTTCCATCACTATGATGTCATTCTCATCCACCCACTTGGTCAGTTTATCCAATAGAAAACGGGTATAAAGTTTCCCAACAATGCTTAGCAAACAAATCGGGCGATAATTCCCCGGCTGGGAAACATCGCCCTTTTTGTGTAACGGAACCACTATCCCAGATCGCCAAGCCTTGGGGATTTCTCCAGAAGAATTAATTGCAGAGAAAAGAGGAGCCAAAAAGCTGGACCACCAATCAGGATTATCTTTCAAAGCTTCAGGCGGCACAAAATCCCCCCCTGGGGCCTTCCCTGATTTCAGCTTATTAATGAAGACAACTACATCTTCCTTGGTAACAGGGGGCCACTCCGGAAGGCACACAGTAGGAGAGAAAAAAGTCCTCCACTCTACTGGGGAAGAAAAGATCCCAGCATAGAACTCCTCCCATTGAACCAGCGGTATTACCAGAGCCGGATTCTTACACCGATTGGAACGGACCAGACTCCAAAAGGACCTCTGGTCTTTCCTCGAGACGGCCTCCTGGAGCTGGGCCCATCTCAATTTCTGTGCCTCTAACCTTTTAGATGAAATTAAACAGTGATAACGCCTCCGGGAGGCCAAGAATTCCCATCTGCAGGACCGGCTAGAACCGCCCCTTAAGCCTCTAGCTAATCTCCTTACTTCCCTCCTCAGTTCCCTGCAGTCACTGTCGAACCAAGGAGCAGATTTCCTCAGCCCGGGGTCCATAGTATTGGTATATGTCAAGAGGGGGCATAGCAAAGCTATTAGTTTATCAAACAATTCCAGTTGATTTCCCTCAGCCTCTATTATCCCATTCACCAGTCCTACAACCACAGGCTGGCGGATGAAATCCATAAAGGCGGTCCTCACATCTTCGGTCCATCTCACACGAGCCAGTCCTCCCCCCTCCCTCTTGGACCCTATACCCTCTACCACCCGAGGCCAGGAGGGATCCAATAATAATAAGGACAGTGGAAAGTGATCTGACTCTTTTCTGGGAATTCGGACGACTGAACCGAACAGCCAAACCTGAACTCGGCGAACTAACCGAACGGACGAAACGAACGCAGGCGAACCGAACGGACGAACCGAACTGATGAACCGAATGCAGCCGAACCGAACGGACGAACCCGAACCGCGATCTGTTCGCCCATCCCTACTTGCTGGGTCAAAACCTGGCTATTCCTAACTACCTCACCAAGCCATAATACATTAATAGAGCAGACCCTGGCAAAATCACTTTAGCAATAAATGTTACGCAATACATCAGAAATACATTTTCCATTCCTTCATTAGTCATTACCCTTTTCCCCTATGTAATTTATTGGGTTGATTCAAGATATTCCTTCCTAAGCAGTTCCATCTTAAAAACCCCTAAAGCAACTCTCCCTGTGACTTTCTTGTTCTGGTTGGCTAATAAGAAAGAGATCCGAGTTTGTGTATCCCAATGATCCTTGCCGTCAAACCACAGTTCAAAAATCTTATTATGTATAACTGAGAATCTTGAGCAGAATAAAAGATAATGTGGCAAGTCCTCTGTAACTGGTTGACCACAATGACAGAATCGCAACACAGCTGGTATGCCCAGATACCGACCTTCCAAGACCTTGGTGGGCATCATATTAAATCTTACCAAGGTCATGGCTCTTCTAATTTTAAAATTTGTAATTTCTGTAAGATAATTCTCATATTCAAGTCCTTGCTTGAAAAGGGGGTACCAAGGGGAAATCCTTTGTTCCTGCAAAGCTGCTCTTTCATTCTGCCGATTTATAACCCCAACCCTAGTTTTAATCATTAATTTGACCTGGGTTGGAGTATAACTCTGTAAGCTAATAGGTGAAAAGCCCAAATAAGCCAAATTGGATAATATCAAATTGTACCACCTATAGTTTGCCAACGGGTTCTCCTGTTCCTGCAAACATAAGCTGGGGAACCGGCTGTGTGGCATTGCACGAATCCTCAGCCAGTATTCCAATTGGGCCATTCTTATTTTTGCCAAAAGGGGAGTCATCCCACATTCTGCCCTGAGCATGACAGCTGGGTTTCCACAAGGGGTACCTAAAGTGGCTCTCAGGATTTATTTTACAAAGGTTCCAAGGTGTTCTGATTGTCTGATCCTCAAATTTCAGCCCCAAATAAAAGTTGAGGAACCATTTTATCCTTAAGCAGTTTGAGCAATGGTCTCATTCTTTCCCGTCCATTATTGCTCCAAAATTTCAATAGACCTGAGATAGTATTGTCACCTTTTAGTTTAACTGCTTTCAGATGGGTTGTCCAGCTGCCTCCACGATTAAACCAAATTCCCAAATATTTGTAGGAAGCCACTTGTTCTACATTATCTGATTCAATAGCCCATAAATACTTTTTGAATGTTTTTGAGAAAACCACTGCCTTAATTTTATCACGGTTAATGGTCAGGTGATTTTCATTACAATACTGATTTAATTTGATTAGCTGCCGGTTCATACCTATCCTAGATAAAATGTAGATAAAATGATCGTGTCATCTGCATACAAAAGTCTAGACACAGGACAGCCACATGCCAATGAGGGATGGCCTTCTTGGCCTTCAAGCTTAGAAACAATATCATTAATAAACAAATTAAAAAGAAGCGGACCCAGGACACACCCTTGCTTTACCCTGTTAGCCACCGGAATTAATTCGGTCACGGCTCCTATCAAATTTAGCCTGACCCTAAGGATAGTATCCGTGTACAGTAAACGTGTAAGATGTAATAACTGGGGATCTATATTCTAATCCCTACGTTTTTGCCACAAGATAGCCCTATCAATACTATCAAAGGCGGCTTTTAAATCTACAAAGAGGGCATACACCGAAGACTTTCTTAAATGAGCATATTTGTCAATAATGTGTTCCAAAATAAAACATTGGTCCAGGGTAGACCTAGCGGGCCTAAACCTGGCCTGTTCTTCTACGAGGAGTGAATTCTCCTCAACCCAACACTCCAATCTACCTTGCAAAAATTTTGCGAACACTTTAGCCGTAACGTCAATCAGGCTTATGGGCCTATAATTAGCAGGATCCATTTTATCCCCTTTTTAAAAAATAGGTACTATAATACTCGTGTTCCGTCCTGTTGGAATGGCCCCATGTCGTATTATAATATTGAATAGACGGGAAAGTACTGGAGCCCACCAACGCTTGTGGGCCCGCAGCAAGTCAGCTGGAATCCCATCCTCCCCCGGTGCCTTGTTCAATGACAAAGATCCGAGTATTTGTTCCACCTCAGCCACAGACGCCACAATCCCACAGCATCTAGGAGGGGGTATCGGGGGAGCATCAAATCTTCTCGATATCTGCCATATATGTTAACAAAATACTCCTGCCATGTAGTACTATCAACCAGAGGATCTAAGGGTGACAATTTTCCCCCAAGACCTCTGTTAGCTAGGACCCAAAAGGTCGTATAATCTTTATGGCAAATAGCCCTCCCCATTTCCACCCATAGCGCCATCCGATATCTCAGCTGCTCACTCCAAAGTGTTACCCGATACTGTGAACATAATGCAACAAACTTGGATCTATGGATAGGCAGTCTTTGTGCCTTGGCAAACCTCTCCGCTTTCCTGGTTTGTACCCTCAATAACCTTCACTCCCCATCAAACCATGGTTTACTAGTCCCTAAATACTTAGATCTCCTCTTAGTAGCCAAACTGCCTCCAATGTATTTTATCAGGTTCTGAAAAGCAATTAAACTTAGCCCAGGATCCGCTTGTATACATTGCAGCCTTTTTTGTTCCAAGGCTGAGGAGGCAAAGATAATAAGTGCCTGGTCAGCAGTCAAACTTCCCATTTGATAATCATTGGCATAGAAACTGCAGTATCACCTACTATATCCAAAGGCTGAGTTACTTGAAGTGCACTTGCACCTGTCCCCACATAGGCCACCACAGGGAGGTGGTTGGTCACTCGGGCCATAAGTCAACACAGCAAAATCAAGTATATCACTAAAAATACAATGCGAGACTGCAATATGGTCCAACACACTTGCTCCCAAGTGTGAGACAAAAGTAAAATCACCACAGCAGTCTGACTCAAAACTCCCATTTAATAATCTGAAATTATTTTTGTATAAAAAAGATAAAAATTGAAGTCCATTTGCATTTAAAATTAAGTCCCTAGAAGCTCTTGGAGGATAAAAATATGACTCTTCTGATACATCTAAATCCATGGCCTCCGCCTTTACTTGATCCGTACTACTAGTTCGGGCGTTAAAATCCCCCAACAACATGATTGGGGTATTTGGGTAATCGATCTCCCAAAGATGTGTGTAATCCCCCAATATTCGCCAAAAGTTGTATCGTAAGTAAAAACCAAGCAAGGGAGATAAATATACATTGACAATAATTAAAGAGAATTGGGGACCCTTGACTATCATGATGACCAACATATTATCATTATTAACCAATTGTTTGGAATTCAGCCCATGAGAGCCATTTATTAGCACGGCGAGTCCACCAGATGGTCTTCCCCTTTTCCCTGTACAGATCGCAGGTGCTACCCATGACTGAAACCCAGACACCACCGGTCCCTTCAAGTCTCTAATCCATGTCTCCTGCACACAAATAATATCATAATTAACTAGATCATTTGCATCAACACTCGCCTTACTAGAATACCATCCACTAAGATTCCATGAAAAAATAGACAGCAAACTATCTTGTTGCTGTGCGTATAAAGGGAGATTAAGTCATTGTGATACTGGGACTCCTGACAGTAATATGGCAGCTCCTGGGGAGGAGAAGAGAGCATAAATTCCATAAGGGTCTGATTCTCCTGAACTGGCTGGGACTTTTTAGAGCCTATTCCTGATACAGGTAGCATAGAACCAGCTTGTGGGGCAATCGAATCCAAAGTGTTTTTTTGTAACTTTTTATAGAGAGAGTACAGTTGCTGTACAACTAAATCTTGTTACATAACCGGCAACGCATCATATTCAATAATAAACTCCTCATCACTGTAGTGTTATCCTTGGGAGCTGGCATCAATAGAAAATCTATTTGCGCACAATCCTTCCGTTGAGTCATCAGGTTAGTCTCAGCTTCCTCCTCCCTAAATTCTTGAGTAACCTGGGAACATTGCATGTCTGTACAGCCCCTATTTGCGTGATCTTGGGTCCTTTCCACTTGCCGTAATGGACGGCTAAGAGCCAATGGTGGGGAAGTTTCCCTCTGACCTGATACCCTCCCGTTTGACCCTGCATTTCCTTTCTTATTATATGGTAAGCGATCAATGGAGACACTTCTAGTTATCAGATGCTTCCTCGCCAGGAATATTCCATTAACTATCCCTGGGTCATTTAACTCAATTTCCAATTTAACAAACAAAGTGGAGTATGGTGACCAGTTTACATTCATCATGTCACTTTCATTAACCTTAGTCCTTAGCCACTGGGAGAGATTACGGGCAATAAACCTGGGACAAGAACAGTTCGTAAGCCTGCCATTAAGTAAAGGATGAGCTTTTATCATCACTTTAGCAGGATGAAAATAAGAGGGCCCAGTAAATGCAACGTTTTTAGTCCCACAAAATTTGTGTCTCTCTGTTGCCATGGAATAAGTTCCTGATCCTTCATAAACTTCAGAAGAATGCTCCCTAGTGCGAGTGCTTCTAGATCGAACTTGCACCTTAATTTTATCCAGTTTGCCCATGGCAGCCTGAAGCTGCCCTTTTATGATAATCAGATATTGATTAATATCAGCAATTCTAGAGAGAAGCATAAAAACTGTTTGAGCTGTTAAAGTACATTGTGCTTCTAACTGCTCCTCGTATTGCATGTTAGAGTAGAAGTAAGGTAAAGCAAACTGGTCAACATCATTATGTGGCTCAGCAGGTCGGACTGGCATAGCATAATCTCCTGGAGTGTCAATAGGGGTAACAGGCTGTAAAGAGCCACCGGCTGCCCCCGCAGCCGTACGTATTGTCTTACCAGTGCTTCCTTGAACGTCTGGTACACAGTTCGTAAGTGTAGAAGAAGGGTCCTTAGAAAAGCATGGAGCAACTTCTGAAATAAAATCCATAATTTTCGCCTGCTTAAATGCAGGGATATCTGTAAGATGGGAAAGGGGGAAGGCACCCTTTGTCTTTTTTTTTTTCTCCATCAGTTAAATGAAAAACTTACTCCAAATAAAAACAGTGTAGTTAAGTATAACCACTCCAAGAAGTGGGTCACTCAATCAATATAGATGCGCCCCTGTGCCCCGCCAGCGCCTAAGGCCGCGCGCACAAGGGCGCGCCCTTGCACGCGCAGCCCTTAGACACGCTACCACAGGCGTGCGCCTATGGTGCCGCCGTCGCCGGGACGCGTTCTTTGTAGGCACGGCTGCCAAGGTCAGTTTCCACTGGGGATGCGGCTTCTTCACCACACTCCTCCCTCCTGAGCACAGCTGCCTGTCCTGGCACGGTGCCGCCGTTGCCGGGTGCATTCTATGTAGGCGCGGCTGCCAAGGTCAGTTTTCACTGGGGGCGCGGCTTCTTCACCGCACTCCTCCCTCCTGAGCACAGCTGCCTGTCCTGTCACGGCGCCACTGTCGCTGGGACGCGTTCTATGTAGGCGCGGCTGCCAAGGTCAGTTTCCGCTGGAGGCGGGGCTTCTTCACCACACTCCTCCCTCCTGATCACAGCTGCCTGTCCTGTCATGGCCTTTTTCCCTGGCCAGCGTGGTGAACACACACCTTGGAGTGCTTCTGGATCCTTTGCTGCACCTGGGACATCAGCTTGCGGTAATGGCCAGGAGTACTTTTCACCAACTTAACCTGCTGAGAAGGCTACAGCCCTTTCTTTCAGATTCTGACCCGGCCACCTTCATCCATGCCTTCATAACCTTGGGAGTAGACTACTGCCATGTGCTCTACTTGGAGGAGCTAACATTGAAGACTGTCTGGGAACTGTAGCTGGTGCTGAATGTGGTGGCCTGCCCTTGTTCGGGGTGGATCACAATAGCATTTTGGGCACAATTCGAAGTGCTGCTTTGGCCTATAAAACCCTAAATGGCTTAGGCTCTACATACTTAAAAGACCGCCTTCTCCCTGCTGTTCCTTTGTGATCCTTAAGGTCAGCAGGGGTGCCCTCTTGCAAATTCTGTAATTCCACCAAGTCCACATGACATGGACATGCAGAGAGAGGTATTCTTGGTGGCTGCTCCACCGCTCTGAAATTCCCTTCCCTTTGAAGTCCGCCAGCGCCCTAACCTGAGCATCTTCTGGAGGCAATGTAAGACCTCTTTATTTGGCAAGGTTTTTGGCCAGTGGGGATAGGGTTTATGATGTTTTTAAATGGTGTTTTTAATATATTTTTATGCAGGCTGGATTTTGAAATTGATTTTATTTTATGTACACTTTGCTGTCTGTTCTGAACCTTAGGGGGGGAAATGGGCTATACATTGAAATAAATAAATGAATAAATAAATTAAATAAAATGTAGCTCAGGTGGTAGAACTTTGAAAATAAAATTTAAAGGACCCTGGTTAGGGTCTTGTTAGTCTTTTGTAGACTAATCTCCTGTTTGTCAGTCCTGGTATTTGGTCTTCCCTTTGACTTTTTTTGCCTCGCCTGACTTGACCCTCGATTTTGACTGTCCAATTCATATCCTCATCTGCCCCTTTCGTTTGTTGCTTGGCTTGTAAGGGTCTAGTCTTATAAAGACCACCCACGATCCAGGTGCTGTCTGACAAGAGCCTTGCCAACTCCAGTCCTGGACTGGATGTGGAAATATTATAGTTAGTCTGTGAACTTATACATATTCTCTGGGATCCTGATCCAGCTCCCATTACAGTATAATACAAAAAGACTCCCATGCTTAATTTATCCTATATTATTGGTGTTGCAGAATGCTCAATTTATGAGGAGCCCACCAGTTTGAAAATCAGGTCCACTTAAGATTTTCCGGACTCAAATGGGCACCCTCTGACTTCTGAACATCTTTTAAGACATTTCAGATTGAACACCTGAAATCGCTAGTCACTGTTGGAGCCTTAGGCTTCACTGACTTTCGTTTAAGTTTGGATCAACGCCAATTCAACTTCCATTATCAATCCAACTTCAGCTTCAGGGCTGAGTGAGTGCAACCCCATTGAAGTTAATGGGATTTAAATCATCTGATTGTAGCCTATAGTGACCAGCAGCACCACTTTGTATGGTTTTGTCCGGTCTATTGGTGACTAATCTTTGGAACAACTTTTCTAAAGGACTAAAGTGGCATTGCACAGACTTGCAAATTTCACCATGTGTTTGAGCTAAGTTTATATTAGCTTTGGGTATGCTTTTAGTATCTGGTCAGTTCCTGGTTAGGATTTCTAAGTATTTGTACTGCAAAGATTTGGCTATCTTTTGCTGCTTTATGTTTCTGTAGACTTAATAGTTTCTCTTTCCTTTTAAAATGTACTAAATTTAATAAAAGTTGCCAAGTTGCTGTAAAATTCAGGCAGGGATAGGGAATAGGCATTTGCTGAATGACTGAACTTCAACAAGCTTCATTTCATAAGCCTTTTTAAAAGCAATCTTTTGCTACGCTGAACAGCAGCAAATGCATTCGGCTTAACCATTTCTGACCTCTTTTTGTGGAATATTCCTTGAAAAGCTAGAGTTCTTCAAACCTTACATGTATAAAATAAACCACAAGCTCATTATGACGCTCTCCGTGTTATGAAGGGCCAATATAAAACGTGTAAAGGAGCAGGTTTCAACCAACTGCAAAAAGTGGCACTGTCAGGGCTGGACCTGGGGGTGTAAGTCCTGGGCACCCAAGCCTAACAGGGGCCCCTGCATGGGTGACGTGTAGAGGGGGCATGAGGGGCATGTGCCCCTCGAGATTTGTTTGGCCCCTCACACCCACGTCATCAGCATGTCAGCCCCACCACCCAGCAGTGCCAGGACTCCACCCATCCTCCAGCTTCTCCTCACCAAGTGTGTGTACCGGAAGGGGAGGGGCTGGAGCCAGCGGCACTTTCTCGCGCCAGAACAGCAGCCAGCACATGTGAGTGCAGCTGGCGGCGTGGGAATGAGGAGAGGACTGATTCGGAGTGGAGGAGCAGCGGCAGTGGACCTAGGTGGTGGTAACGAAGAGTGGAGCCAGAGAGCCAGCAGCAAGTGTGACCCCAGCCCAGAGCGCATGGAAGGAGGACCGGGGGTAGGAGGGGTGGTGGTCCTCTGCTATCTTTTGCCCCATTTGCAAACACTCTCTCTGTAAAAGAAAACTGTAGCAAACTCAGAAGCACCTAATGCTTCATGGCGCTGTGTTGCATGCCCTGGCTATTTGCATATTCACGACAACAGAGGGAATAGCATTCAGATCCAGCTGCTCCAAAAGCAGCAGACTCTCACTAGCCATTTGCAATACAGAACGTGTGACACACAGTTAAGCAGTTGTTATTCCAATCAGTAGATTGCAGGGCTGTCCATGCACTTTGCTCAGCTCTTCAGGATACTCTTTCTTGTCTTGCATCAATAGGACTGTGGCAGGACAGGCTGGTGGAGACTCTGGCTCCTTAAGAGGGTAGCCCTTGCCAAAGGTACCACAGGTGGGGCAGGCGCTGTATTGGTGCATGAGAGCACCTAAGGCACCACAATGGTGCTAGCCAGAGGCTAGGCTGAGGGGGCTAATGGAGAGCAACTGAGCTAGGCATGGCTGAGGCCAGCCAAAGATCAGCAGATTGAGCTGGGCTCTGTCTGGAGAGAGGAGAGCCAGGGAGGAGCTCTGACTCTGGGTTGGCTCCAGGAGGGATAGTGCCTGGCCAGCAGAGCCTGAAGGTAGGGACTTGGGGAGAAGCTGAAGCCTGACTTAGGGGAGTCAGCTAAGCAAGGAACCCTGGAGGGGAGAAGCTATGCCAGAGGCAGGAGCAGAGGGCTCTGGCTTGGAACCAGGCCCCTGTGAAAGGGTGCCTTGCTGTGGACAATGTGAACTATGTGAGAGACCAGAGGGGTTGTACCTGACTGAAGATGGGGAAAGGACAATAAAGAACATAGTGGTGAGTCAATTGCCTGTGGATTGGCCTTATTGGGGTGGATCTTGAATAGACTTATGCCAGGCCAGGTCAACACTATAACATGGACCTATTAAGAAGTGAATGGTGTATGCAATAAATCTGTACTCTTTAATAGTCAGACAGACTGGGCTCTGAATTAGGAGCTAAAGGACAGATTTTTGAAAGATCTTGGCTCCTACTGACACACAAAATGAGGGGACCGATTTTGAAAAGTGTTGAATACTCAGCATCTGCCACTGTTGTACCTGATCCCAGCTTTTCTAAAGAGCCCAGCACACCAGGCAAATAAGGGCTGAGCTGTTTTGATAATTGTCTACATTGCACTCCTTTTGAAAATCTGGCCCAAAGTGCTCAAAATGGCATGGATTCTGTTCTCTTGTTCACTCGAGCAGCAAAATGGCCGATTCAGGCCTTTAGTGACCCATTGGAAAATTTCCTTGGCTTATTGGAACTCTCTGTGTAAAAGGTTGCAGTCTCTACAGTTTAGAGACAGGTCTCTGCTCCAACGTATCGCCCCTGCAGAACCTGAAACAATGGCTCTGTAAACTGTTCAAACTGCAAAACTGCAAACTGCAAAATAGTTTGCAAACAGTGCAAACTGCCCCACACACATTGTTAATTCAGATGCCAGGATTTAAATGTGAACTTTTAAAAACGATTTCATTGCCTCCAAACCATCCTGTTCAGAAGTGCTGCATAATGTACATTGAGACGCTGCCTATTTTGACTAGGCCTTTAGCAACAAATGGGAGGGTAGAAGGGGGCACATTTGGCTTCTTTCCCCTAAAAGGGACTGTAAATGTGCACCCTGCCCTCACAGGATTAGCCCTCCTAATACTCTGTTTCACATTTGCCTTTCCCCAAAGCATGTTTATTTTACAGTAGGGAGTACACATTGCCCACAGTTCACAAGACACTATTCTTTTTTTCCCCACTGGCCCCTTCAGACTATGGTCTGTTGTACTACCCATGTTCCTAGCCTTGGATATTTCTGGACGGGCGCTCTTGGTCAGCCAGTTCTCCCTTTGGAGGCAAGCCCCTGTTTGGGCTCCTAACATGTATATTTCCTGGCCTCTTAGCCAAGTCTAGACTATACCCCATCAGCACAGGGCCTTGAAGTGAGTGCTCCCTGGGCTCCCAACCTCCTTCCTTGGAGGCGTCCTGTTCCAAGCTTCAGGCTTTTACAGCCCATCACCCTGAGGTGGCCAGCAGCTTCCTCCACAGAGAGGTGCAATGAGCCACATTCTGTAATAAGTTCATTTGGCTCGCCTCGTTAGAGTTTCATCCTGCAGAGTAAGTATGTCCCTTTTCTTTCTTTCTTTCTTTCTTTCTTTCTTTCTTTCTTTCTTTCTTTCTTAAAATGTATACACCCTTCCCTGAAGGCTCAACGTGGCTTACTTGCCAATTGCTTTGCTTAAAAGAGGAATTTTACACTAGCTCCAGATATTCTCAGGCTCGGACTCTGATAGGCCTCTTGGGGAAGGGAGTTCCATAATACTGGGGTAGCACTCAAGGGTATTTTCAGACTTTACGAGATCACAGTGAACCACAGTGAATACCCACCTGTGGTCAATGTGTCTCGAACGTCTGTTTGGCGGCCGCCAGATGTTCGCCATGGTCAATACCTGCATGGGGTCAATTCTGTCTCTTATACACATCTAGATGTGTATAAGAGACAGGGGCGGCCACACGTTGCGCCGCGCGGCCCCGCCCCCTCCCAGATTCCCCTCCAGGATCCCCCGGCACGTCTGATATGGCGTGACAGGGTGACCCCGGCGGGGAATGAATTGGGTGATTTCGGTACGGGGCCAACGGGCCCCGTAACGTCTGAAATCACCCCAAGAATGCCTCTCTGCAGACCCTTGTCGCCTACAGAGGTTCTACTTTCCAAAGCATGGGAAGCACTACTTTACATGTACCTGTGTTTTTCTCTTACAGATATGAAAGCTTACAGCCTTAAGCCATGATTCACCAAAGCACTTTTTAAAACATGCCGATGTTACAATAATTTTAACAGTAAGCATGTGCTTATGCATCTTGCTGGAGATGGAGTTCAGATTCTTTGCAATTAATTGAGTGGAAATGATTAAATGTTTAATGACTGACTGCAGAAATTGGTATATATTAAATCAGCTTTTTAAAAAAATTCTTTAAAAATTATATTTCTTGAAACTTTCTTTATCTGAAAGATTCTCTACTTTTTTTAAGTAAGAAAAATTAAATCTATATAGTATGCTGCTTTTAATTTTTCTCTTAAGGAAAGGGTAACAACTTCCACTGCAGGCTTTAGATTATATTATAATGACAGAATCCTTTAGTCACGGTGAAATATTGGCAATTTAGTTCCTAGTTCTTGTATTCTCCTCATGTCCTGTTGTGCTCAGTACTCTGGATGGTGCAGAAGCTGCAGTATAAATCCTTGAGTTGGCAACAGAAATTCCATCCAATTATCTCACTGACTGGTCTTTATTACACTTCATCTAGTTTTCTGATTTCATTTCAGATTTGCTAACATCTGTTCTGCAAGTGGTAATGACAGGCATAGATATTTATAGATGTACAGATAGGTGCCTGTGGATGTGTACATATTAAATACATACATAGGTAGCTTTTATTGTAAGGTACACAGATCATCTAGAGTTGTATGTAGAACAGGCTGGAACTGCTTCCTTCTCTCTCCCCTCCCCCCCCCATTCCATCAACTCTCAAGGTGTCTAAAGTAAATAAATAAATAAATAAACAAAATAAATTGATTCAGAGAGCATGCATTCCTGTGATCGTTCAGAAGTGAACCAGTTGACTTGACAAGTTCAATTTTGAAAGCAATCTTTTTCAGGGTACGGAAAGATAACAAGTGAGGAATCCTGCACAGGAAACAAAGGAGACTCAATTTACCAACTGTCAGACACCTGGCATTAACTTTGAACAAAATGAACACCAAATTCTCTGATGCTTGAGACTTCAATGGAGCTCACAAGTCAGATTACACGTGTTGGGTGGATGGAGGGGAGGACCCCACAGGCTGCTAACTTTTGCATCTTTCTACCCTTTTTGAAAAGCGTTTCTCCTCCATAAAGGTGACCCTTCTGTGCTGCAGGGAAAGCTTACATCATAGGCCTTGAAACAATCAACATACAATATGTGAGGTAATGGACCTTAACAGAAGCAAAACCTCTCTCCTTTCTACAGGTTGAAGAGATATTTTGCTCCAAGGGTTGTTTTGTTAGAAAAAGTTACTCTTGCTGATTTGCTGATTCCTTCCAATCTTTTTGGAAGAAACAGAGTTGATGGTGGGGAAGGGATGTTGCCTATTACAGGTCTGCTCATGCTCTCTCTCTCTCTCTCTTCTCTAAAAAAACATTTTCACTTACATTCAGTCAATCAATCAATCAATCAATCAATCAATCGAATTTATTAAGACACTAACTCTCGCCCCGGTCTTTTTCACTTACATTTGAAAAGTAGTTTCTCTTAAGATATGTTGACAAGATTCACAAAATGGGATGGGCTGCACACATCCAGGCCCGTTGAGAGATGTTTGGAGGCCTGGTGCATGCTCGTAGCCAGAGGTCTCTTATCTCCCACCCCCTTCTTACAAGTTTTCGAATCAATTTCTGGAGATCGTGCTGGTACTTTGAGTACATATGTTTAAGTTTCAATTACTATTTTACTTATATTTTGATGCATATTAAGGAAAATTCTTGTAGGTTTTTTTGGGCCTCCTTTTCTTTACTGCTTTTACATGATGGAAAAATTGTTCAGTTGTGATATAGACCTAATGCTGTTTGACACTTTCAGAGTAGACTGAGTGAACATTTTCTATTCAATTTAATGAGAGTGTTTAAATCTCAACTGTTCTGAGAACCCTGACCAAAATAAAATGTATCCTGGCCACATCCCCTGAGGCACAATTTCAGTAGCAAACAAGTTGGAAAAGCCGGTGTAAACTGGTGTTGCTCCAAAGAAGCCAGTTAAAACAAGCCGAGGATATGGCCCTTGTGTGATATCCTGGCAATAATGGGATAGTTTTTTCTACATGTGGGTCAGGTATCATTGTTTCAAACTTTGATAATATTTGTAAAAGGGCCATTTGCAAAAGTGGGCTTCATTTTAAAAAGGAGTAAAAGATATAAGGCCTAAGTTCTAAGTTTTAGCAAAAAGGAGCCTAAAGAGTGTCACTTATTCTTACATTAATAGAAATGTTTTAAATGAAGCTGTAGAAAAGCTTTTTTGGGGAAAGGGATCAGGCCTTTTTGCTTCTTTGTTTAAATGTGAACATTTCCCTGCAGCAGTGTTTGAAAAATTCAGTAGACACGTGCTTGTTCTCATGAGTGCTTTTTCTGGAGTAAGTACTTCCTAACTAACTTGAGCCTCTTCTTAGGGATGGGCGAACAGCTCGCGATTCGGGTTCGGCCGTTCGGTTCAGCTGCGTTCGGTTCGTCCGTTTGGTTCGGCAGTTCGCCGAGTTCGGGTTTGGCTGTTCGGTTCGGTCGTCCGAACAGGCCATTCGGTTGGGCCGTTCGGCTGTTCAGTTCGGCCGTTCAGTTCAGCCGTTTGACTCTTCGGTTCGGCCGTTTGGGAAGTGTTGTTATGTTTTTTTGTTTTTTAAAAATATTTTTTTTGGTTTTTTATTGGGTTTTATGTGATTTTCTTTTGTTTTTTATTTGGTTTTTTGGTTTTTATATGGGGTTGTTTTTGTTTTTTTTTATCTAATATTATATATATCTGTCTACACTAAATCTAACTGCTATTAACTATTCTAAATGCTATGAACTAAATGGATTATCTAATAAGTACACAGACCTACTCCTACAAACACTAAAACTA
>QEPC01008071.1:881374-895359 GCA_003113815.1 Sphenodon punctatus
CCTGCTGTTCAGGAACAGTGACTAGCTCAGAAGGTGTTGGGAAGGGGGGAGGCAGATAATTAGTTTCGTTTCTTGCAAGCCTCTCCACCCCTGGTGCCTGGAAGTCTGCTCCTCAGTGACTGACACCTCCCTGTAATGTTTGACCTTCCAGTGAACCTTTTTTTGCCACCCGAACACATCCGAACGCGATCCGAACTGACCGAACGGTATGTTCGGGTTCGGATTCAAGTTCGGTCGTCCGAACAGGCCGAGTTCGGGCCGAACTCCGAACTGCCGAACCACGTTCGCCCATCCCTACCTCTTTCTGTGTTCCCAGGAGCTAGGAGGTTAAAGTGATGCTCGAGGTAGTACTTGCTTCTTGGAGTAAGTGGGGTGAAAGTGGGGAGGGAGCTTCCTATTTCCTGTGTGTCAGTGGCAGCTGGTGGACTTTTAGGCTGGTGGACTGCTGAGCGGGGACACCGTAGGGCAGGGCCGGGAGGGAGCGGGGCAGGCATTCAAATTTCACACTTAAATGATCAGTGGAATAGAACACACAATGGGGCTGATCCAGAACTTATGCATGCACTGTGCACAATGTGTGTGTGTGGTGTGTGACAGCAGTTGTGCAACATGTGATTGTGCCCACAGTGCATGCGTCAGTACTGGATCAGCCCTAAGGAATGAAAAAACCCCACAGTGCATGCAGAATGAAAAACTACACAATGATGGTGGCATACAACAGTGAGCAAAGTGCAGAACTCTGAAACAATTAAAAGGGGAAAACCAGCATTTGCTCCTGTAGATCCAGTGCTACATTTTGGTAGGTCAAGGCTTCAAGTCTGTTTTAAATAAGGGGACATTATATGTATGCATGGTTTCTTTCACTTTTAAAGTTTGATGTTTTGAAAAGAAGAGTCCACGCAGGAGAGAAATGCTGAATATGCCAGGGATGTGAGGAAAGCTTCAGGAGAAGTTGGGGCACTCAGTATACATCAAAGAATCCACACAGGGGAGCACCCTTACATGTGCCCTGACTGCTATAAAGTGAGCATACCCCTCTGAACACACTACAGAATCCACCTAAACTGAGCCACACTGATGCCATAAATGACTGCTTCTTGTAGCAGCTGGTCCTGGAACCTGCGAGAGGAGGAGCTTTTTTGGAACTAGTCTTAATTATGGTGTTGGCCCCCTTCTAAAACAAGAATGTGTGATAAAGTAGAGGGGACATAATAAGCTTTCCTTTTGCAGGGGCAATGCTCCTTCCCCATCAGTACACTATGGGGCCCTAGCATTAAGCAGAACTGTCATACCTGGACTGCTTCCCAGACACATACTGACTCATCAGTTAGAAAAATAAAAATGTAATTGTAATTATTTGTTGATGTTCAGTTAAATGTAATATCCCCTTCAGAGGCTGGGACTCCCTTCATTGCTGTCATTAATGATCTGCAAAGGGGAGTGAGGTGATCAACTTTGCAGTCAGCCCAAAGTTATTCAAGGTAGTTAAAATATGAGCAGACTGTGAAGAACTGCAGGAGGATCTTGTGAGACTGGGTGACAGGGCAGATGAAAATTTAATGTGGACAAGTGCAAAGTGATGCACATAGGGGAAAACAATCCAAATTAGTGCCACAGTGCTGAGTTCTAAATTAGGAGTTACCGCTCAGGAAAAGGACCTTGGAGTAATTATGGACAATATATTGAAATTCTCAGCTCACTGTGCAGAGGCTGTCAAAAAAGCAAACAGGTTGTTAGAAATTATTCATAAGGGGATAGAAAATAAAACTGAAACTATCATAATGTCACTATATAAATGTGATTGCACCTTGAATATTGTGTGCAGTTCTGGTCACCCCATCTCAAAAAAGATATAATAGAAAAGCTACAGAAAAGGACAATAAATGATATGGGGTATGGAACGGCTCCCCTATGAAGAGAGGCTGGATAGGCTGGGGCTCTTTAGCTTGGAGGAGGGATGACTGACAGGGGATATGGTAGAACTTTATAAAATCATGAGTGGTATGGAACAGGTTAATAGGGAACGGTTATTTATCCTCTCAAATAGCACTAGAACTAGTGGACACTCCATGAAACTAACAGGTAGCAGATTTAAAACAAATAAAATTAAGTGTTTTTTTCACTCAACACACAATTAAGTTATAGAAGTTGTTGGCAGAAGATGGGGTCAGGGCCAGCAGTATAGCTGGGTTTAAGAAGGGATTGGCCAAGTTTCTGGAAGATAGGTCCAATAGCAGCTTTTAGCCAGGTAGGTTTGGGAAATGTAACCTCTTAACTGTTGGGAGCTGAGAGTGAGCAACAGGGAAAGGATTGCTTCATTGTGACCTGTTGGATACTTCTTCCAAGTGACTGAGATTGGCCACTGTCGGAGACAGGGACTGAGCTTTTTGGACCATTGAGCTTGACCCAGTATGACACTTCTTATGTTCTTATTTTTAGTTTCTTCATGGGCTTCATCTGTTAAGGGTTCTCACCTGAGGACCCTGCATAGGTCCCATGTTTTTGAGGCCAGCTGTTTTTCCTTGAAAACCTGCTGCTCTGAAGCAAAAAACAACTTGTTCTGGCCAGCTGTTTCATCCAAACCCACCTGGTGGGAGCAAAAAACATGATAGATGCAGTTGTACCTGATAAAAAGCAGTACATGAAAATATGGAAGATAAGATCGCAGTATTGGATACTTCATCCCTTTCTAGTGTCTGGTCTGAATCTCCAATTGACTTGAGTTAACAGTGTGACCCCATTTTTAGACTTAACTAATTTATGACCCCCATACAGCACCAAAGACACCAAGTGTATCAAATATCAATCAGGGTTGTCACCCCATCCACAGATGACTTGACCTCACTTGGGGTCCCGAGCTGACAGTTCAGTAACCTCTGCAATAGAGGCTTATGTGTGTTTGTACTAACAGATCCAGTGTACACTCCAGGCTGCTGGTGATCCACCCAACTGTGCCACCTTGCCCGGTGAAGAATTTGCCAGTGCATCACACTCTGTCCTTTTCATTTTATATATTTAGTATAATATCTTTTTCGAGAAGCCATTGCTCACTCAGGCCCATGCCACAGCCATCCATAAAACAAGTGATTCAAAGCAGAGGTGACGGAAGAGCTGCGGAAGCTAGCAGTGAGGCTGATGTGTAAAAACACCTCCATGCCTCATAAACCCAGGCTTATTATTAGCTGGCTGAGTTAGATCACAAGGTGTCAGATGAGGAACTGGAGAGTCATTACACCTCAGTCCCTTTCTGCTTTACACTTACACGCACACACACAAGCTAGGTCAGCAGTTTTAGTTGATGGTCTATTCAAAGAAAACAGAGCAACAGAGAAAAATGTGCATTTTCAGGATTGTTCTTGAAAATAAATGTTGATGCTCCCAGCTCAGTTATGGGCTTTTATTATTTATTATTATTTATTATTATTGTTGTTATTCATTTTTAACCTAATAAAAGTTAATGCCAGCAGAGAAATTATGGACTGGTAAAAAGGTGTTGTTGGAGTGGGAATTGCATGTACTGGATATAAATTGGCTCAGTATATCAACATTTGGTTTTCATCCTAGTTTCCCACCCCTTTTCAGCAAGTGTGGGTGGTGTGTGACTATTTTGACATTGCTTTATGAAACACAGCTCTCGGACTCTAACCTTGTCTGCGAGGGGAGCTCTCTGATTTATGGGGAAGGAGCCTTAAGCTGTGGCTGACATTAGCAATGAAAATGTCAGCACTGTAGTGTAATACAGAAGTGTGTTGTAATTTCACTGTATTTTGTTCTAGGACAATAACCAGGGCTTGAGACCTTCTCCGGTGCAGCTTTTGTGAGGAACACAGGAGTCTGGGGTATCCGTAGCTCCCTGTTCTCCCTCTACGGTGTAACTCGCATCTTTCACTATGGCTGCTGCCTGGCATATATCTAAAGTGGGAATTCTTGGTGACAAACTTGGGCGCTGTGCCCAAAATCCCACCATTATGAGCACTGTTGCTGGCGCTTCTTGTGCTCAGCTTGAAATACCTTTCACAAAGACTTATTTTAAGAATGCAAAGAGGCCTGATTTTTTGAGAAAGTTGATGCTCCACGCTGTCTCACAAAGTATGCATCCAGGTTAACTATTCAAATAAATCAAATCAAAGCGTGAGAATCAATTCTCCCTGCTTCTTTTGTTGTCACTCAGACTTATCAACAGAGGGCATTAACAAATGTGATGGGATCCTGCTTAGGCCCACTTGAACCTGCTTTGTCCCACATGCCACCATCATGTTTGTTGGGGGCAATCCAGATGTTTACCCTGGAGTTCCCCAGGGTGTGAGTTAAACTATTTATTGATTGTGAACTCCCCAGGGTGTTGGTAGCTAGCCCAGGCTGTGATCCCAGAGACCTCAGGGTGTATTAGCCACCAACATGCCTGGGAAATGGCGTTCCTGATGGTGCCAAAGTGGGCTATTACATGTGGTCCAGAGGGGCCACCATGACCGGCTGCTATGGCAGCCGTCATTGGCTGCCATGGCTGCCTGTCATGGGGTGGGGTGGGCCTCTGGGCGCAGGCATGGGGACACGTTAGTGCAGCTCCCACCCACCCGAACATTTGTTCCATGGTTGGATCTGAATCCTGACCAGGTTGCCGGTGGTTTCATGGTCTGGAGCGGCTTGTGACTGCGGCACTCTGCCGTCACTTACGTTTTCACCCAGAGTGTGTACAATGCTGTCATTCTGGTGAAGTGAGAATTTGTGCTGGTGTAAATGACATTTCAAAATGAAGGGAAACCAAAGGACCAGGCTCTTGGTCGGTGAAACTGGAGTAGTCCTCTCCCTTTCTTTAGTGCATCAATTTTCCTCACCTTGGCTTGTTCTCATAAGCAAGGTAGTTGTCTTGGAGAACTTACTCTGGAGTAACTATCTCTCCACTTCTGCACCAACTCCTTTGGAATTTGCAGGGAACTACTGTCACTGGGAGCTAGACTAACAAGCAACCACAGTGAAGCAAACATGTTCTTTTCCCTCGTACAAACAGGAGACATGGGGATGAGAATTTAGAAATGCAGAGGTGTGGGGGCGGTGGGGGGGAGGTGATGGACAGGCTGGGGATTTCCTCTCCCCCTACGCATGATAATTCCTACTAAGGTAGAAGTCTTTCTCCCTACTATAACCCCACTTGTTTGTAGAGGTAAATACCTCCCCTTTAATCCACTTGCTCATGGGAACACAGGGAAGGTTAAAATGAGTTAGGAAGTACTAACCAATACCATACTTACTTCCCAAAAAGTGTTTTGTGTGAACAAGTCCCTCAAGAAGCTAAACTATTTATTGATTGTGAGCTCCAATGAAATACCTTGAGATGAGGCTCATTATTGTTGGAACTGGATTAATTGTAAATACACACAATCTGTCTCTGAAGGAATGCTTCAGAAAATTAACATTTTTCCTTGTAACCCAAAGTATAAAAATGGCTTAGGTGAGAAATTAAAGCATCATGCATGCAAGAGCTCGATGTATGTTCCCCCATCTTTTAAAAAAAAAATTAACCAGGGAATGTTGTTAAGCTTCTTGAAAATAATTTGAATAATGAACAGAGGAGCATAAGCCATCTTGACCACCAATTTCAGTGCTGTACACTAATAGCATTTCCTTTTCCTCTTTCATTTCTCAGTGCTACAAAGCTGGTCAAGATAACAGAGGTTGTGCTGTCTGCCAGACATTGTCAGAGGGGTAAAATATACTTTGTTGCTGAGTTCCTATTTCACTTGGTTTGGTTTTTAATCCAGTTTCACAGTATACTGAAGAATGAGTCATCCATTTTGTCTCACACTGGATTTCCAATCAAAGGGCAATAAAATGTTTCTTATGGAGAAATGTAGAGCCAAATTGTACCTATGAGTAAATGAGCATGACTTCCATGGAAGTCTCTGTGCCAAATTTAGTAGCAACCTAAATAGTGATGGGAAACGGTTTGGAAACAAATTTCACTTTCAAGCTGCCAAAGAAGAGTTAAAAAGAGAGAAGATGGCGACGGCTGCTGTTATTATCTATTTATTTATTTTCCCAAACTGAGCCCATTTCTGCTCCCATCGAAGTCCTTTCCATTTATATCAATGGAAATGGTATTAGGCCACAATGACAGGCCTTCTGCTGATTCCATTGAATCAGGATAGCTTCCAGTGAGACTTTCCACTGATTGTAACTTCCAATCAAATGAAATGGTTTCAGTGGGAGAAGGATTAGGCTTCCCTGGGTGTTTGCACTTGCATTTTCATTATGTGAATCTCTGTTGGGGGCAGGGGGAGGGGTTTCTTTTAAACTGAATAAAACTGGAATGACAGGTTACTGTCTTACGGCTTGTTGTGTCATGTGGGAGGCCAGAATGAATGATAATGCTGGCACCTTATAGTCTTAAAAAAGAGAGAATGGAAGAACGCATGGAGCCCCCTCTATTTCTCCAATTTTTAGTTCAAAATAGACTTTAAATGCTCAGAAAAGAGGAGTAGAATTATATAAATGAGGGAAAGATGCACAAAAAAAGAAAGAAAAAGCTGTTTCCAGCTAGTTCTGTATAAGTTGTAAAAAAAGAAATAAAGGAGTTTTCTGAGGTTCACTAGAGCATCCAGCAATGAAAACCAATAATTTTGAACCAGGCTTATAATATAAAAACAAACCATCAAATTTTAGTGAGAGCTAAAACAAAAGCTGCAATATCCAGGAAAAGACAGGGAAACAGAGAGCACAGATTAATGGGAACATATTTAATAGGGTTTTTAAGTGCACATGCCTTCATTACTGAAAATTAAATTTATATTGACCACTAGTAGTCCAATTACATACTACATTATTTAAGTGGCTAAAATAGATTGCTGGTCCTGCTCTTAACTCTTGATTTATAGGATGACTATTCGTATATTTTAAGGTCAGTAAAGGTCTGCTGTAGGGCTAAAATGAGAGCTCGCAAAAGCAAACATTCTCGAACAGGAGAAACTGAAAAGTGGGATCGATTCACTGAGTTCTTTTGGGGGGGGGGGGCGGATCACTGCCCATGTGTGAAATGGTGGCAATAGTGTTGCTGCCATTTTGGTTAAGGGCGGTGGCCATTTTGCACAGGCACAGTCTGCTGCCCTTGACCAAAATGGCAGTGACGCTACTGCCACTATTTTGGTTAAGGGCAATGGCCATTTTGCACATGCGCAGTGATTTTTTTGGGGTGGTGGTGGTGGTGGTTGTTTCTTGCTGAGAACTTGTACCAGGATGGAGATCTTGGTCCTGGTACTTGAGTTTGAGACATTTACCTGCAAGAAACAAATTGAGCTACTTGTTCAACCCTATTCTGCAGAGATCCTCTACTGTGACCTCCAAGGTTGGACCCATGGGGCTTATGAATAAACACATGGGGCTCATGTATATACAGATAGGAGGGGGCCCTCAATATCATTTTGCATAAGGCCCCAACTTAGATTTGGCACTGGTGACCAACAGCATGATAGAGGCTGTTGAATTTCCCCCAGTTCTCTAGGCATGTCAAATCTCCTAGCTTATGTTTGGTTAAAGTGTACATTTTTAGAATGGCATCTGGTATTGACCCATAGGCAGGTGAATTAAACTCTCTTTTAAATTTTACTTATCTGTGATATTATGGTAGGGGTAATACTTATGTAACGCCTCATTCAAAGCCCATGGCAGACAGTGGAAAGAGAGACTATTGTAAACTTCAGCTGACTTTTAGTCTCAGACTCTATAAGAGAGTAACAAGGCTTAATTGATTGACATTGCCTGTACTTTGAGATCTTTAGGTGAAAGATGCTGTATACGTATAGGCTAAAAGCTGCATTCCTGCAAGTGCACTGTAGTGACTGGTTAAGCTTCTGTGATGTCACAAAATATTCAGATATTCCAAGTGCTGCCAGGAACGTGAAAGGTGAAGGGTGGTAGAGAGATGGCAACAGATTTACAACTAACAAGAGGAAGTACTTTTTCACTGAGTGTACAATTAACTTGTAGACATTGTTCCCAGAGGATGATGTTAAGGCCAATAACATAACTGGGTTATAGGATAGGTACATAAATGGTATTAGTCAAGTTGGTTGGGGGATATAATCTCTGATTGTTGGGAGCTTAGGGTAGATACTAGGAAATTAATTTCTCCATTCTGACCTCTGAAAAAACCAAAGGTGGTCAGTCAGGTCACTGTCAGAAACAGAACGTTAAGCTGGACGGACTGTTTGTCTGACCCAGTATGGCACATGCTGCCCTTTATATGTCGCAAAATGTATGCCGAAAGGTTCCTAGCCAAGAGCTGCACAACTAAAAGAAAGTTTTGTGAGAAATCTGCTGCAAACTGCATGAAGTGATGATGAAAGAATTGCTCCTGAGCAAATGTGAATTGGGAACATGGGTGGGGAAGTTGTGAAGTGAATATCAGAAAGCACAGCACACACAGACACATGATAAACCTTGCAACCGAAAAGCTAAGTGGCGGCACATTTGGCTCTTCATTCATCAATGTTTTCCCCTGCATATCACAAATCGTTTCACTTATTGCTTAAAAATAGCTGGCTAAATCTTTGACCATGGGTCACTAATTACTATTTATTATTATTTTATTTCTTACTGTATGCAGATGCTAGATCCTTCACTTTGGCTGCCACAAGAGAGGTGGTGCTTTAACAAGCCAATGACTAATCCACTTTGATTTGTGGCAGAATCCAACGCAGTGAAACATGAGACTGCCATAACCACTGATGGCAAGTTTCAGGCTCTCAGGTTCAAACACGACTCTTAACGTGTAGGTCACATCAGTGAACCTGTCGTTAGTCATAGCATGTTGCCACCTGAGCACGTCTGAGCCAAGCACCACTTTATTTCCTTTTGAGAAGCATCATAAACAATCCTCTCAATCACAAGACTCTTTGGCAATATCAGCTGTGTCATACTTGTCACTCACAAATCCTATGGGGATTCCAGCAAGTCATAGGAAATATTTCTCTGCTTACAATTGGAGTGGCAGGGACTTTTATATTGTTTCCTTCCACTGGGTCTTCTTTTAATTAATATTAATATTTGCATTTGTTGAGGTCTTAATCCCCTTCTCCATCCCCCATCAAGTGGGTGGAGAGGGCAGTTTGTCATGCCCCCCGATAAGGAGGAAGGAGGCAGGATGTGGGTAAAGCCCAGGTTGCAGGGATGCACCTGCATTCCAGGTAAGGGTGTGCAGTTTAAGTCTTGCAAGGTGAGACTCCTGGCGTGCCAAATTTAGGGGCCAAGGCTGGCTGCTGCCATTCACGGCTGAGCCTTGGACCCTAATGGTCAAGAGATAACCACCCACCCACCCCCTTTTCTCTGTGCTTGCGAGCTGGTGTGGGCCTCTGGTTGAGGCTAGGAAGGAATTTTTACAGGCATTCCGGATTGGCTTGGGGTCAACCTGGTTTTTTACCTTCCCCACAGTACAGGCATATATTTGGCTGTCTACAGGAGCAGTTATTCGGTTTCCCCGTCCTTCCTATTTGTTGCACTCATTGGCAGGAGTCTGGCACAGTGCTAGGGGTTTTAGGGTAGCTCAACTTGGGGAAAGTGGGCCCGCCTCGTGGAGGCAGGGACCAGGACTTGCCATAGGAGCCTCGTGCATCTTGATGTGCATCTCCGTCATGGGGAGAAGGGGGCAGCGCAAGAGTCGCCTGAGGTTTGATGCGATCCCGGGTGGCCTGTGGCCCTCTTACCCTTGCTCTGGGGACAATGCAGGGGGCCCACATAGATGTCCCCCCACCCCCACCCAAGGCATGCGGCTTGGGTGAGGGGGACAAAGAGAAAGGGGGAGGTGGCAGGGGTTAGATTAATATCGGAATGGGCTGGTACCTGTGTGTGCAACAGACTGCCCTCTCAGATACTGCCCTCTCAGATACTGCCCTCTCAGATACTTTGCCGCACCAAAAATTGGTCCCCTTTGTTATGGATAAAGTTAAGATAGAGTGGAGCCTGTTAAAACCTGATCTGGTGTCCTTGTCTCCTTGTGGGTTGCAGAGACAATAAAGTTTTATATTGCACTGATTTTTATTTCATCAGCGTTATTTCTAGGTTGAGTATAACAGGCACTTCTAAAAGCCTCCCATATTTACCTTGGATAAATAGGTATAGCTATCACAATTTGTCAGGGCCTATATATAAACAGATCAGGAAGAAACTCTTCAGATGAAGAGTTCTTTATGTGAGAAAAGACTTTTTCACAGACTTTTTTTTATGAAGCTCTTGTGACATTTTAATGTTTTAGTTGAAAAAGTTATCAAAGTAATAATCAGAATTTCCTGATAAAAATGTAATTGAAATAGTTATCAAAACTACCCCCTCAGTCCAGTTTGAAGAAATTGAATTTAAAAAGTCAATGCAGTGAAAAGGACCCATTTCAAATCCAATGCCATGAAATAAATGCCTTTGAAATTTCCAAGGGTTTTTGTGAAATTGTTTTTTTGGGTTTTTTGTTCATTTTTTTGTCCAGCTCTTTATATTTTGGGGGTTGTTGAGCTATAGAGGTTTGTTCTTGAAAGTTGCTAAGTACTTAGGTTCTGAACTCACAAAACACTTAAGGCGTATTGACATGCGACAGAGAGGGGGGTTAGGTTATCCGTTGGTAAGGAAGCCATAAGGTATCATATGTGTAGAATTGTCAAATGTGTGACTGTCTGGTTTATGTTGTTAGCTACTAAAAATTTGCCATCTGAAGAAAAGTTACCCCTTCTGAGTGTTTGCCTAGTAAGTAAGTGTAGGCTAACGTTTCATCGTACCCTTTACCGTAATAATACCATAATGTACAAACAACTTTGAAGTCCCCCATGGAATTATTTATGTGCTTCACGTTAAGACAGATGTAGCTGTACAACAGCTACATTTTTGTACACGCATTAATAGATAATGCGTTCCCATTGAATGTGGGCTTTTCAAAGCTTTCAGTCTTGGCTTCACTTTGTCTCCTACTGAAATTGACAGTTATTCCCATTAGTTTCAGTGGAAGCCCAGAAAGGCCAATACTGAGTGCTTTTGGAAAGCCCACTCTATCTATATAGGGCCATGCTCTGATGGGGTGAGAAAGTCAAGTAACTACTTAGATTTAATTAAGCGGACATAAATACTCCACGTTGGTAGCATTTAGACAGTGTAAACCATATTATTATTATTATTATTATTATTAATAACAAGCATTTTTAGAGCGCCAGCAATGTACCTGGTGCTTTACAAAGTAATTAAATAGACACGGTCCCTGCCCTAGGGCTTACAATCTGAGAGACAGGAGGGGAAGACGAAGGAAGGGAAACAGAGGGAGAGGATGCGAGATCTCAGGTGCACGCACTTGGCTTGGTTACATCAAGAATGATGGCTGGTTGGTCCATGTGGTGAGGATATGAATACACAGATCTCAGGTAACAGATTGTACTGGATGGAAGGTATCAGCAGGAGTTAGGTGAGGGGAGCCAGAAGTCAGGGAGGACAGAGCAGAAGAGGTAGGTCTTGAGGAGGGATTTGAAGGTACGAAGGGAAGGGACGAGGCAGATGTGGGCAGGGAGGGAGTTCCAGGCATGTGGGGCAGCTAGGGAGAAGGGACGAAGGCAGTTAGGGGAGCATGGGAGGGCAAGAGAGGGGACAGAGGAGGAGTAGAGTTCATGGACTGGAGTACGGAGGGAAATTAGCGCAGAGAGGTAGGGTGGAGCAAGGTTGTGAAGAGCTTTATAGGTGAAGACTAGGAGCTTGTGCAGGATTCGTTCAGGAAGGGGAAGCCAGTGAAGAGAGGAGAGGAGGGGCTGCACGTGGTCGAAGCGACGGGCGAAGTGGATGACCCTGACAGCAGAGTTTTGGATGGAGATAAGGGGAGAAAGGTGAGAACGGGAGAGGCCAGTGAGAAGGAGGTTACAGTAATCTAGGCAAGAGATGACCAGGGCATGAACAAGGGTTTTGGCAGAGGAGACAGAGAGAAAAGGGTGAATCTTAGTAATGTTATGGAGGGAGAAGCGACAGGATTTGGCAACAATAGTAGTATTGTAGCAATTTCCACAGTTTCCCCATCCCTCCATCTGAGATGCAGTGATCATGAATTGTGATTGCCACTCATCACACTAATACTGCATTCACACATGACGGCAGCAACTTCCGCAAGCTAAAGACATGGCAGGGCAGAGGCCAGAAGTACCGCTGGTGTGAACAGGATTTTGCTGCAACTTCACTTGTGAATGACATGGCTCAAATCCAGCCTTGCCATTTGTGAGTGAAGATGTGGCAAAACCCTGTTCGCACCAGCAATACTTCGTCCTCCGCCTCCTTCCCCCGCCGTGACTTTGGCTTTTGGGAATTGCCGCCATCAGGTGTGAATGCAGTAAAAGTGCTGGGCGGGGTGGGGGTGAGGGAGTTCTGATGAAAATTCTGATTCGGTTCTAACCCAAACTGAACCAGAACATTTTTGGATTTAGGCTCGTATTGCTCAGATTCAGTCATATATGAGCAGTGCAGGCCTAAATCCATGTCTGCCCCTAGCTTTGCCTCCCCAAGATCTCTGCCCACCTCCCTCAGATTCCTGCCCACCTGGCCCATTGCCTGCCCCAGCCTACCTCCACGCTGAGGGTAGACTGCGGCAGGTGATGGGCTGGGCAAGCAGGAATCTGGGGGAGGCAGAGCTGGGGGTAGAGGGGCCAGGTAGAGAGGCAGGGGTGTAGTTGCTTTACTTACTTTTCCTGCAGTATGGCACCTGGCGTGGCTATGTCAAGTTGGATTGGAAAGAAACTAATAGAAATAAATTTGCATGCGCAAAATGGTTGCCCTGGCGATTCTGTGCATGCGTGGCCATTTTCCAAAATGGCACCGGCTGTGTCAGTGCTATTTTGGGAAATGCAGTCAGTCTGTGCATGCAGCAAAAGGTATTTTTCTGAGTATTTTACCGAGTTCCCTATAGGGGTGTGTGGTGGACAAGAAATGGGGGGGCAGCAGGATTTTTTTAAAGAGGGCACAGTGGGCAGGAAGAGTGGCAGGGAGCAGAGAACCGATTGTGGATGCAGCCCATGGAATCCAAGCAAAGGGAGCCGGTGTGCCACTGTGGAGTGGAGCTGCCGCACAGGCTCTCTGGGAGCATGTTGGACTACATTTCCCAACACGCACCACAGAGAGCATTTGAACAGTAGCCGCCAGCTTCCCACTGGCTCTCTGGGAGAATCCTGGACTACATTTCCCAGCATGCTCACAGAGAGCATTAGAACAGTAGCTGCCAGCCTGCCACTGGCTCTCCGGAACATGCTGGACTACATTTCACAGCATGCTGCCAGAGCAAAGATGGCAGTCCACAGTGCAGGATTGAGTAAACAGTGCTTGATCAAGGAGGTACTGAGTACTATGCTGATTCCTTGGTTTCTCGATACTCTGTAAAACTGAGTCTAGTACTGCGATCCTAAGTGAAAACAAAGTACCAAATTTCAGCCCTTCTCTTGAATCATGTCAAAAGGTTTCCTTGACATCCTTTTGAACTATATGTTGGAATCAGCAATACTGAGTTGGACTGAAAACTACCATTCAGTCAATGGCGTAGCAAGGTTGAGGAGGGCCCAGCCTCATACCCAAATTATGGACAAGAAGGTGGGGTCTTCCTCAGCAGCAGCCCTCCCAAAGCTTCCAGCCAGACTTGGCCTTCCCCCACAAAAGTTGTGGTGCAACCCTAGCTCCCAGTAAGGCCCCTCAGAGTGGTAGTAACCCCACGAGGAAGGACATTTTAAGAGCCAGCGGAGCCAGCACTCTACCCCTACCCACTTTGAAAACTTCCTTCTTGGTGAGGTCCTTTGCAAATGTCCTGAATGCCGCTAGAAAATCGTCATTGGTTAGGGGAAGAGAGTTGACCCTGCTCATGCTGAAAGGGTTCTAAGACCGCTTGCAGAGGACTCCCCATAGACTCCAGACCACAAGCTGAACTGAGCCCCCTTCGTTCCATGGTAGCTACGCCTCCACATTCAGTTCATTTCTTGCCACTGAGATGCTTCCCCCCC
>QEPC01008071.1:907314-918808 GCA_003113815.1 Sphenodon punctatus
GGGCCGGTCTGAAAACACCCACAGTCACTAGAATGAAAAATGGTGTGTTACTGTGTGTGTATGGCTATTGTATTCTAACTGACGCATTTACAAAGCAGTTCAATCTGATTTTGGATTGCTGGACTCTGAATGGTCAGAAATGCTGATCTGAATATGCTTTCTAGAAGGAGAGGATTATACATTACAGTTATGTTGGCTTCAAAGCCTTTCTCTGAAACATAATATTTACTGCTGCTTTTTTTTTCTTTAGTTCTGAACCAGTTGCTATGAAAAAAGGAGATACATCAGTTGCACAAACTTTTCCACTGACCTCCAGATGCACATTCCCAGAGGGCTAGGGATCCTAGCTGGCTTTTGTTACTTTCTACAGGATTTGATACCAGCAGGCTGTGTGGGGCCACAGGAAAGATGGGGGAATGGACTCATTGTGTTACCAGTATCCCTTACAGAAGAGAATGGCTAAATTATTTATTTGAGAGGTGGTGTGCTCTGTCTATATCTATTGATTGTACAGTGCTAGATACACTGCTTGCGCTATATAAAATAATAATAATAATAATAATAATTAGTAATAATTTAGAACTCGGTGACCCTTTGTATGATCTTGGAAAAATTGCAAACTCCGGGCCTTGTTTTTTTCCCTGTAAAATGACAAGAAATATACCTTCCTCCCCACTAAGGTGTGGTGAGAGTTAAATGCAAGATTTTAAGCCCTATGAGTTCATCAGATGAAGTGTGGTGGCATGAGCACATGAAGTATGATGTATTTATTTATTTACTGTTTCTTTTATATGATTAAGTTTCCTAACGCTACAAATTGGCACCTGAGATGCTCCTTCATCTTCTTGCTGTTCCTAGTTTTACATAGTGGTAATAAATACAATAAATCACAAGCAATTCAAACATCATGAAATTGGTTTTGAAATCATGAGATTTTAAAAAATAAATAAATTTGATACTCTTTTAATTTGCCTTTTTGTTTTTTGAGTCTTCAGATTACAAGATTTTCTCTGCATTCATGAGGACTAATAACTTCCTTTTAACACTTTGTGTGGGGTAGAAATATTTCCTCCTTCACTGCCATGGGGGTATTTCTTTGACTCTTGCTGAAAGATATTTAATCATTATTCTAATTGTTATTTGTATTCTTTGCTGTCTGCATCTTAAGTGGATAAAACTGGAAAGGGTCTCTGGCCATCAAAGTTCCAGTATAAGCAAATACATCATGGTCAGCCTCTCTGTGACAGTAAAGAATGTAGTCAGGAGAGATTAGACAAAAGGTTTCCATATAATTTAGTTCAATTTTCTTTTTCTTATAATGGTGCTTTTCCTGACTTTTCCCTAGCAAATAAACAATGTCATTGAAACTGACCAGTCTTTTCAGAAAGCTTAAAGTTGCAAGGGTTGCTAGGCCATTAGCTTGACTATCCCACTGTTTCTTGGTGGTAGTTCTACACACACTTGAGCACACTAAGTGATCTTTCTAAACTAGCCACAGATGCTGGTATGTGTCAAAATATGAAAAGTGAGACAATCAGGTTGGGGAAGAGTTATTCGCAGAGAGACTTCATGCAGCTTATTTAATAAATGAAATGGTCACATTATTTTGGGGTCAATGTTTTCTTTGTACATGTATTTGAGGAATACTAATTATTCTATCGTATTACCAGTGATATCGTCAGTAGAATACAGAATGTCATTTCATCCTTTTCAAGTAGGTCTATACAAATTTAGATATTTTACAGATGCATGTGAGTGCAACAACCCCCCCCCCCTTTTTATGACCCCCTAGGACAACATCCATGACAGGAAAGAAAATATTGTCTGAAACTTGGACCTTTACAGCCTTAGGCTTCTTCTAATCATCTGCATCATTGCATTTAATTTTAGAGGAGTGTGTTGGCCTTGGAAGATCAGTGCCAGCATTTGTGCCAACATGTACACATTCATAATAAATTTCATCCCATTTCTCTTGCAGTTGTGCCAGTTCAAAGACAACTCCCTCAGTACTGTCTTGTTTCAACATCAAGTACAACATCTGTGTGCTGCAGGATCAGATTGCATTCATTGACAGAAGTTAGAATTTTCAGTCAAACTGAGGAAAGTGGAACACATTTAAATTCTGAGATGTATTTTACTAGACTAGCAGCATCACTTCTGGTTTTGGCAGCCAGGTTTCATTCACATAACTCATTCACTTGCACTTGTAAGCCTCTTAGCAAAAGAATGCACGCAATCAATAATACATGCAGCTCTCTGTGTATTCGTCACTGAATTGTGTAAATCTGGAATGCTTTTCTTTAGTTTTCCAGCATTGTGGACTTGCATTGAAAATATTATCCAATAACTGAAGCGATAACAAAGGATACAATCAGTTGATGACTGCTGAAGTAGTGCTAGCCAACCAAATTCATTGTATGGGATGCACAATGGGGGGAAAGTGCCTGAGGATTCCTTTGATGGAGCACTGCCTGAGCTCCCGAGTATTTTCCTGCCATATTGGCGCCATTATTATATGCTTGTCCATTACAATATTTCAAATCTAATCCAGGTTTACCCATGGTGTTTTGAATCATCTCTGCTATTCCTTCACCAGGCTTTCTAGTAAAGTCTCTGAAGCACAAAAAACATTCCTAAATGGCAAAGTTGTCAGCAGCTATTTCATGAATGTATCTTGTGAAGGGCATTGTTCGATCTTGTGTGAGCTGTCTGGTGTTTGCATCCAAAATTACTGAAATGTATTTGGCCTCTTTAACTTCTCCCAGGATTTTTTTTCATGACTTGCACTGCACTTCAAGAACACGGTAAATTCATTTTGGCGCTCAGGCACTAAGTACTAGTAAGTAGCGTATTTGATCTCTCTGATGTTGGGCCTGTGCCTTTTTCATACTTCAACCTGATCTGATCAGACTTGAATAATGATTCAGTATTACCCAAGAAATAGCCATTGGATTTATCACCCAGCTTTCAGCCTGTGCCACGGAAAGATAATTCTTGATCACCAAGAAACAAAACATCAAAAATATGTTTAAGAATTTACTTTTAATTTTTATTTGGAAAACTTCTGTCAAATAATTCATGGTTTTATCAATATTTTTCTTGCCAATACTCATTTATCAATATAATTCTTGTTGCATCTTGGGAGGAAATTCAGCACGGGATGCAATAAACAGCATGCTGTGTCACTGCTGTCCGGTCATGTTCAATGTTTTCTCTGTTAAGAAGGATGTAGGAGACAAGCGCACAGGGAAACGCCTTTCCTTTGGAATCCCTCTCTGGAAGGATCTTTATCCTCCAGTTATGACGTTCAAGTCTATCTGTGTCATGTTTGAGGGGCCCTGCTCATGAGAGACAGTTCTGAACAGAAATGTGAGATGGTTCATGTTTACCTATGTCATCAAGATGCATTCCATCTAGATTAGGATGGTAATGTTACTCGTTGAGCTGAAATGGATGCCAGATTTCACATCTGCCGGCTAATCCGACAGTATGCAGATAGGCTATTTGCAGGTTATCCACATGCCCACAGTGTGGGGGGCAGGTGATATGATCAAGTTGTGGGTGGTGCAGTTTGTCTTGGATCCTTGCAGAGTATCTGTATGGAAGAGAGTTTGTGTTCTAAGAAGGAGGCCACAGGTTCCTGGGAATTGTAGTTTTCCTCAGAAGCTCCTTGCATGGCTGGGTGTCACGGGGAAAGGGGAAAAGGGGAAGGAACAAGCCACCAAGGGCAAGGGAGCCACCCACACCAGCCTCAGTCGTACTCCCAGGAGGCCCACCCTCCGACTGACTCGCACGGTTTTCTTGGAACGAATAAGCCCATCAGGATATTGTGGTGGCCCTTGAAATCTCCAGGAGATTAGGCCTATATCATCATAGGGCGCTGAGCAATCTATGCAAGAGGGTGCCTCCTTTCCACCACCTACCTTACGCTTACCACACTCACCAAAGGGGAAGGGAAGGATAGTGCTGGACTGTGGGGGAACACACAGGCAAGGGTCCCAGGAGGCGAGGAACAGATGTGGGGTCTCACACAACAAGGATGGGTAAGGGAGGTCTGGGTCCCAGGGAGGGGAGGGGCTAATGCCCTGGACCAACGAGGTCCCCCCCAACACACACACACACACTCGCTCACTCACTCACACTGGTTCTAGGAAGCCAACAAAGGGAATCACTCACAGCCAGTAACCCAGTACAAGATTCACAGGGAAGCACAGGGGAAGACAAATGGAAGACGCTTAGCTCTCTCTCTCTCTCTCTCTCCACGAACACCAGGGGGCCAGTCTTGAGCAGATCACCAGCACTGTGTCTCCTTCAGCGCCGGTGTATAAGGTAGAGGCCACGCCCCAATGCCAAGCCTGAAGCCGCAATGAGCAGCGCAACTGTGCTAGCCCTGCCCCCGCGTTCTGTGCGGCAGTGGGGGAAGAAACTTCCGGAGAAGCTTGTTGCAGCGGCTGCCTAGCAACCGCCGCATCATTGTGTGATGCTGGTCGGGTAAGTCAGGAACGGGGGGCGGCCGGGGTTTCAGAGGCAGCAGTGGTGTCTGGGGCCCCCGCCAGACCCGTTCCCGGCAGGTGCCTCTAATAGTACCACCCCCACCTCCCCCGTGAGCCTCCTGGCCAAGGGTCGGGGGGGGGTTGGGCTTCTCCGGATGACATAGGTGAAACAGTCTGGTAAGATGGATGCGGAGACCTGGGATGCCGGTTCCCAGGAACGGTCATCTGGGCCATATCCCATCCAATCAACCAAATAGTGTAGGTGGCCACGCCAGATTTTGGAGTCTAAGATGGCCTGGACTTTGTAAGAGGCATCCTCGGGGATTGTCACCGTAGGTTCTGATGATGACCTGGGCGTGTGTGACATGCCATGGGCCTTCTTTAAAAGGGACACGTGGAAGGTGGGGTGAATGCAGAGACACGGGGGAAGTTGCACCTTAAAGGTAACATCGTTTATTTGCTTAAGGATAGGGTACGGGCCCATATATTTATCATCTAGTTTCTGGGAAGGACGAGCCGATGTGTAGTGTCAACAGTCTATCCACACAGTCCCCAGGTTGAAGGGAACTTGCTGGACGGCAATGTTGATCAGTGTTTTGTTTATACCATTGTCGGGATTCTGCTAATGTGGTCTTGGCGAGGTTCTGATTCTGGTGGATTTGCTGTACTAGGCTGCCAGTGGCTGGGACTTGGGTGGCGGCCATATCTGGAAGTCCAATCTGTGGGTGGTACCCATAGGATAAGTGGAAGGGCGAGTTGCCTAGAGAGGCGTTGAGAGCATTGTTGTGCGCGAACTCGGCCAGGGGAAGCCACGTGTACCAGCCGTCTTGTAGGTAGTTGATATAACACCGTAAATAATGTTCAAAATCTTGATTAATTCGTTCTACTTGCCCGTTGGCTTGGGGATGGTAGGCAGTGGTAGGTTTTAACTGGACATGCAGTGCGGTAAATAAAGCTCTCCAAAACCGGGGTACGAACTGGGTTCCTCTGTCACTGATTAATTGCAGAGGCCACCCATGCAGACGGACGATATGTCGAATGAAAAGAAGTGCCGTTCACCATGCTGATGGTAACCTCTTGCAAGCAGTGAAATGTACCATCTTTGTAAAGTGGTTCACTACAACACACACAGTTGTGTATCCCCGAGACGGGGGTAGATCCACTATAAAATCTATGCCCACTCGCACTGCCAGGGGCCTTAAGGAAGTTCTGTAAGTTGCAGCAGGCCTTGGGGGGCTTGTCTAGGAACCTTCGTACGGGCGCAGGTGGCACAGTGACTCACATGCTGCTGAACATCTTGTTGGAGTGACGGCCACCAAAATGAACGGTGAATTAAGTGGTAGGTACGATTTCGTCCCGGGTGCCCCGCGAGAGGGGTATTGTGATGGGCCCATAAGATTAGAGGTTGACAAGAGGGAGGGACGACAATGCAACCTTGTCTCTTGAGAAACCCATCTTGTTCCACATAGGATGGATCGGTAAGAGGTTGTAATTCTTGTGCTGTTGTCTCGATGAGGTATTTTTGTGTCACATGGGTGGCAGCAAATATTTTGGGGTCCAATATAGGCCCCTTCTGGGGTTCGTCCTCATTCCCTCCTTCATGGTAATGAGATAATGCATCGGCCAGAACTTTTAGTTACCCCAGACGATATCGGATAATAAAAGTAAAGCGTGCAAAGAAAAGCGCCCATTGCGCGTGTTTAGCATTAGCACTCTGTGCAGTCTGCAGGTATGTCAGATTCTTATGGTCAGTCATTACCGTGACAGGATGTCGGGCACCTTTGAGGTAATGACGCCAGGCCTCGAAGGCTGCCTTGATGGCTAACTGTTCTCAATCCAAAGTTGAATAATTTTGTTCTGTCTAGGAAAGCTGGCGGGAGTAGTAGGCACATGGAAGCATCTGTGGCTGAGTGGGCGAAGGTTGTAATAACACCGCTCCCAGGGCCTTGCTGGAGGCATCGGCTTCTACCTGAAATGTTTGGTTAAAATCTGGATATGCAGGAGTGGGGCCAACAGGAACGCTTCCTTCAATAAACGAAAACTACGTTGTTGCTCGGACCCCCATATGAACTCCTGGTTTTTCTTCAGCAGTTACGTCAATGGGGTGGTAAAGCGGGCGAATTGAGGGGCGTACTGACGATACTAATTAATGCTGCCAAGGAAACGTTGCAGTGCCTTGGTGGTCTTTGGTGGGGGCCAGTTTTGAATGGCTTCTACCTTCCTTGAATCCACGTGAATGCCCGAGGGTGTGATCACAAAGCCGAGAAAGTCTGCTGACGTCAAATGAAAAGCACAGTTTTCGAGCTTGCAGTAAAGTTTGTGTGTCCGAAGCCGTTGGAGCACCCATCTCACATGCTCTACATGCTGTGCTTGGGTTGTGGAATAGATCAAAATGTCATCAAGATACGTGATTACGAATACATCTAATAAATCGCGCAGAATATCGTTAATAAAGTGTTGGAAGGTGGCTGCGGCATTAGCAAGGCCGAAGGGCATCACTAAATATTCAAAATGTCCATATCGGGTTCTGAAGGCTGTTTTCCACTCATCTCCTTCTCTTACTTGCACCAAATTTTAGGCCCCTCGGAGATCTAGCATCATGAATATTTTGGCGCCCTGAAGGCGATTCAATAATTCTGGTATAAGCGGTAAGGGGTACCGGTTCTTTATATTTACGTTGTTTAAGCCTCTGTAATTGATGCAGAGACGAAGCCCTCCATCCTTTTTAGGCACAAAAAAGATGGGTGACCCTGCGGGGGAGCAGGAGTGTCAAATAAATCAATTTCGTAATGCCTCTTCAAGATAGAGGCAGAGGGTTTCAAGCTCTGGCGTGGAAAGGGCATATATGCACCCGAACGGGGGCCCCGCCCCAGGCTGGAGGTCGATTGGGCAATCATAGGACCTGTGAGGGGGCAAAACGGCCGCAGATTTCTTGCTAAAGACATCTCTATTGATGATATTCGGTAGGGAGTTGTACTGTCGTTGCCTGCAAGGGGTCCATGGTTAGAACTACCATTTCCACTCTTGGAGCTGGGCACAAACGGGTCTGCATACAATAAACAGAAACAATAAAAGGTGGTTATGCTTCCAGGAGATTCGGGGGTCGTGTAGCCGCAACCATGGTAGTCCCAATATGACTTCAAATACAGGGGTACAGCCGACATCAAAAACAAGGTGCTCTTGGTGGTTCCCGATGGTGCATCGTAGTGGCTTGGTTTGCCTAGTAATAGGACCGGACACCAATGGGGAGCCATCTATGGTGTGCATGGGTTCGGGAGTTGCCTTTACATCCATAGGGATTCGTCAGGACACTGCCAGACCCAAGTCTAAAAGGTTGCTGGATGCTCCCGAGTCCACGAGAGCCCATACCACAAAGGAGCAGGCCAGAGAGAGCACTATTGTCACAGGAATGTGAAGGTGAGTACCACGAACAGAGGAAAAAGAGGGGCTTTCTCTCATGGCCGGGGCAGTCCTGCCCACTCCGACTGTTGGTGTTTCCCCCTTCCTGACATGGGGAAGTAAGCGCAGGAGAGGCTTGATTAAAGTGTGAGGTGTCCCCACAATAATAGCAGGTGCGAGACTTCCGTCTTTGTTCTCGTTCCCCTCGTGTGAGGGGACCTCGGGCGGCTCCTATTTGCATAGGTTCCGGATCCCCAGACTTGGGACCTTCCCCTGCAGGCGTGGTCCATGTAAGAGCTCGGGGTACATACGTACGAATGTCCTGCCGTCGTTCTCGACGTCGCTCCGCTAACTGATCATCAATTTGAAGCGTGAGCGTCGTTAATCTCCCCCAGGTGTCCGGTAGGTCAGTGAAAGCCAGCTGGTCTTTAAGCTCGTCGTTCAAACCTCGCCGGAACAGGACTGTCAGGACGTCTTCGGTCCAATGCAGCTCAAGAGCGAGCTGCTGAAAATGGGTAACATACTCAAACGCTGTGCCTTTTCCTTGTTTAAGGGTCATGATTTGTGCCTGGTCGTCTCGCTTGCGATGAGGATGGTCAAAAATTATGGTTCATTCTTTAACAAAGTCTGCATAATTATGTAATAGGGGACTTTTTCTCTTTAATAAGGAAGTAGCCCAGTCTAGTGCAATTCCTCCTAGATTCCCAATAACGAACACTACCGTGAGGCTATCAGTAGAGTATGTCTCTGGTTGCACCGTAAAGGTGAGGTCACACAGGGCCATAAAGCCCTGAAATGCTCGGCAATCCCCCTGAAATATGTCCATTCGGGGGCCTTTGGGTTCTCAAGCAGGGAGAATTCTGGCTGGAGGGACAGCGGCGGCCGCTTGTGCCCCTAGGGGGCCTGCGGCGGCCTGGTCTGTCTCAGCATGTGGAGCCTTAATGGCGGCTTCTAGTTTGGCCTGTTTATCCTTTACCTCTCACATCTCCATGACCAAAGTTTGAACTGCCCACACCAGTTCCCCAAGCTGCTGACCTACAACCATACTGAAAAGGTCTCTTTCCTGTCCTCAGAAGGATAAAAGGGCCGGTGATTCTGTCACAGGGAAGGGGGGAAAGGGGGAGGAATGAGCCACCAAGGCAAGGGAGCCACCCACACCAGCCTCAGTCGTACTCCCAGGAGGCCCACCCTCTGGCTGACTCACACAGTTTGCTTGGAACGAATAAGCCCATCAGGATATTGTGGTGGCCCTTGAAATCTCCAGGAGATTAGGCCTATATCATCATGGGGCGCTGAGCAATCTATGCAAGAGGGTGCCTCCTTTCCACCACCCACCTTACGCTTATCACACTCACCAAAGGGGAAGGGAAGGATAGTGCTGGATTGTGGGGGAACACACTGGCAAGAGTTCCAGGAGGCGATGAACAGATGTGGGGTCTCACACAACAAGGTTGGATAAGGGAGGTCTGGGTCCCAGGGAGGGCAGGGGCTAATGCCCCAGACCAACGAGGTCCTCCCACCCACTCACATACACACACACACACTCGCCCACTCACTCACTCTGGTTCTGGGAAGCCAACAAAGGGAATCACTGAGAGCCAGTAACACAGTACAAGATTCACAGGGAAGCACAGGGGAAGACAAATGGAAGATACTTAGCTTAGCTTGTTCTCTCTCTCTCTCTCTCTCTCTCTCTCCACGAACACCAGGGGGCCAGTCTTGAGCAGATCACTGGTGCTGTGTCTCCTTCAGTGCCGGTGTATAAGGTAGAGCCCATGCCCCCATGCCGAGCCTGAAGCCGCAACGAACGGTGCAGCTGTGCTGGCCCCACCCCTGCGTTCTGTGCGGCGGCAGGGGAAGGAAAGTCCGGAGAAGCTTGTTGCGGTGGCTGCCTAGCAACCACCACGTCATTGTATGCCCCAGGGGGCTGGTCAGGTAAGTCCAGAGCGGGAGACAGCCAGGGTTTCAGAGGCGGCGGTGGTGTCTGGGGCCCCCGCCAGGCCCGACCCCGGCTGGCGCCTCTAATACTGGGCGAGCAAGAGGATTCTGAGGAAACTACACTTCACAGAACCCCATACTATTTCCTCCCAGAGCTGCCTGAGGCCCTTTTTACACAGGTCGAGGCACGGGGTGGGTGGGTCGGTGTGCACTGCGGTTTGTGTGTGGTAGGTAGGAGGAGGGTGTAGATGGGCGCACACCCACCTCCACCCATCAACACGCACAGAGCAACTGCCGCGTTCGCCGGTTGCTCCATGCGTGGAGGATGGGTGGAGGTTGGTGTGCATGCATGTATGTGGGAGCGCACATGCACACCCACATACCCACCACGGGATTTATATGGGCGACACCCACGCATGAAAACCTAGGGTGTCCATGCGTGGGTGCCATCTGTGTAAAAAGGGCCTGAAGACCTTCAGTTATGGGGGAGGGAGAGGATACTATGCAGCAACCTATTGGGAAATTCAGAGCTGGTCCAACCCGATCCCAAGTCCAAGAGTTTATGAATTGTAATATCTTGGCGGTCTGCTATACGTTTTTGCAGGATCCAGACCAAATCATGTACAACACTCATTTTTTCTTCACTCAAGTGTACAAGGGTTCCAAATAGTACACAGTCCCACAGTCCAGTTTTTTGCATGTGTGGTAAGCTCCTTCCTTGGGCTTCTAGCCTCCTACAGGCAAGTCTCTGTCATGGTTGCCTGTAATCCCCTGACTCCAGCCATCCAGCCTTGTTGGCCCGAGGCTGTCACCAGCTCCAGCCTCACCAGCTCCTATGGCCTGAAGCCTTCTGTGTGTGGTAGACCTGTCTCTGTGCTCTCTTGATCAGTCTTTTTATGCACTGGGTAGGTGGGGGTAGGGGGAAATGGAGGCAGCATGCATAAGTAGAGAGCGTGTCACTTCATGCTATTAGAACATACCTATTTAAAGTGATAGGATTTTGAAAAACCACAGATTTTTTTTTGGGGGGGGGGCATGTGCAACTCCTGCTTCAACAATTCTATATATAAACATAAATTAATATTCCATAGTCATAAAACCTCTGGTTTACAAGAAGAGTTAAGGCTCTTGCCAATTCAATGATGCACTAAAAAGCATGGAAATTGCAAGTTAAGGCTTAACTCCCGTCTTAACATGCGTGCTATGCTTGCAGTACAAACATTGTACAGTTTCACATATTGTGCTCACTTACAACTTAGGCTCCACGCACCCACACTTTGCTTTCGTACTTCAGCCCCAATCCTCTTCCTCTTCAGGTTGGGGGCAACACTGAAAACTGCAGGCTGGGGGCAGGAGAGTGTGAGCTGACCCCTTGCTCCCTTGTCTCCCCCAAACCCGAAGCGCCCCCCTGCTCTCACTCCCTTTCCCCCTACCCTCGCTCTCTTGCCTCACCACACCCAAAGCGCCCCCTGGCCTCACTCCCTTGCCCCCCACACCCAAAGCACTCCCTGCCCTCACTCCCGTGCCCCCACACAAAACGCCTCCCGCCTTCACTCCCTTGCCTCCCCCACACCCAAAGCGCCCTCACTTCCTTCCCTCCATTCTCGCTCCCTTGCCCCCACCCTTGCTCCCTTGCCCCCACTCACCCAAAGCGCCCCCTGCCC
>QEPC01008071.1:919165-949796 GCA_003113815.1 Sphenodon punctatus
CTTGCTCCCTTGCCTCTCCCACACCCAAAACACCCCGCCCTTGCTCCCTTGCCTCTCCCACACCTGAATTGCCCCCCTGCCCTTGCTCCCTTGCCTCTCCCACACCCAAAACACCCCGCCCTTGCTCCCTTGCCTCTCCCACACCTGAATTTCCCCCCTGCCCTTGCTCCCTTGCCCTCCCACACCCAAAGTGCCCGCTGCCCTTGCTTCCTTGCCTCCCCCACACCCAAAACACCCCCTACCTGTGCTCCCTTACCCCCCACACCCAAAGCACCCCCCTGCCCTCATTCCCTTGTCCCCTTTCCACTCTGGAATATCCAAGTTTTTTGTTAAATACAAAGCGCCCCCTACCTTCGCTCCCTTGCCCCCCCCAAAGCGCCTTCCTGCCCTCGCTCCCTTGCCTCCCCCACACCCAAAGCACACACCCCTGCCCTCACTTCCCAGCACCCCAAAAACCCCAGGCACAGTTGCCCCAAGCCCCACACAGGGAAGGGAAAGACAGGAGAAGAGGTGGCGAGCAACGCTCCTTTTTAAAGCAGTCCCACTCCATAGGGTAACATGGGGTTTTTCACAACCCCATAACTTTAAAACTACTAATCAGCTTTACAAATAAAACCCCAGTGGCACCCTCCTTTAATTTTCTGAAAGGCGAATTCCTCCTCCCCACCAACACTCAAAGCCTCTACCCTGCCCAGATCGAGATGGTCTGATAATGAATTAGTGCACATTTAAAATAACCCATTGTCTAACTTGGAGGTTGGCTGGGGAGAGGGAGGGGGACTATTTTTAAAAAGCAGAGTAGGTCAATTTTACACACACAATTACTTGCTGGTTGTGGAGATGGCAGATGGGGAACTGGCTCCATCTCATGCACACCCATCAACTCCCAAGGTCTGTCTTGTGCTGTTGGACCACAACATTCAGCTGCAGTGCTTGGGGCCTGGCTCTCATGCTGCCCAAAGGCCTAATATGGGACTTCTGGTCCCTACAATCATACGTGGCAAATAAATAGGTCTGGAAGGAATTGTGCCTCTTGGCCAGAAGAAAGCCCAGGCTAGCCTAAGGTCTTTGTCGTTTTTTAAAATAAGAATTTGCTCAATTTTAATTTACTAATATCCAGCCATTAGTCTGCTGGTATAACCCCTGATTTAGACAGACAAATTCTCTATAAGCTGCTATTTGACCCGGTGCTGAAATCTCTGGTGCAGACAGTGTGGTTTGAAAGGGAAAATAAATGAAGAGGCATGTGAATAAGAGGAGAATGATAACTTTTTTTTCCCCCCCAAATATTACTTCTAAATAATGAATTATCAAGCTGTCGGCCAAATCTCTAACATAACAATGAGTTTTCATGACCAGGTTATGATATAAATATCTGGAATAAATGGGTAGAAATGAAACCCTAGAAGGTGGTGCAGCATATATATGTATGTATATATAATGCACACATCCTGCTGGTTATGCTCTTGCATTCATGAAAACATCAAATGGTGGAAGTGCACTGTCATCTACATCTGTTTCTTGAGATCTCATTAGTGGAAGCAGATCCACATTTAGTTAGGTTATTGTGTGTCTCACTTCTAGAATCCTTAGATTTCCGCTCCTTTGAAGAATGTACCAGCAATGCTTTTGATTGCAGCACCGTGCTTTGCAGTTCTACTTGGTATCCTCCAGCACATATGCTAGAAAATGTTTCTCCGAAGTTTGACAGCTATGCTTGCTTTAAATGATTCAACAAGGAAGATCATTATGGGAATTTATTTGTGAGAGAACATGCCTAAAAATGGGGCTTGACTTTGATCCAAAACGCCATAAATAGGTTTCCATATTTTGTCTTTCAGAAACTACTTTGTTTTTTTTATTGTAACAAAGGATGTTGGCCTTGGTTGTGCTCCATTTGATACCATAAGAACAGCACAAATGCCATACTAGATCAGTCTAGTGGTCCATCTTGCCCAGTATCCTGTCTCCAAGGTTACCAGATTCTTTAGGGGAAGATAATTTACAGGTTTGGGCATATCTGGAGTGATCCATCTCCCTGCCTGTTACGTCCCAATTTCCAGAACTCAGCAATTTAGAGGCACTCTTAAGGACGAGGTTGCATCCCCATACCACTTTGACTAATTATTATTATTATTATTATTATTAGCATTTATATAGCACCAGCGATGTACCTGGTGCTTACAAAGAACAGGATAGACATGGTCCCTGCTCGAGAGCTTACAATAGTCTTTGATAGACATATCAAATCAATAGGTTTTTTAAACCTATTGCCTGGTAATTTTATCTGATGGCCCCTACTTCTTATATTACGAGAAAGGGTAAACAGTAATTCCCTATATGTCAGGGGTGGGGAACTTTTTCTCTCCCAGAGGCCACTTTGAAATTTAGTGCAAATGCTGAGGGCTGCATAGACATTGGAGGTGAGGGTGTCTGAGGGCCGTGGTCAGGAAACAGGGCCCAGATCATGGATCTGAGTTGTGGAACTGTCCCCTATCCTTGTGTTCATGCCCTTATCTCTGCTCGCTTACCCTGACCTCAGTCTTTCATTGTTTGGACATAGAAACTGACTACAGGGGCCAGATGCAAGAATGGGGACCAGGTAAAAACTAGCAGTCAGCCGTGTTTGGCCATGGACCTCATGCTCCCTACCCCTGCTATGTTTTCTCTGCACCATTCATGAATGTTTAGGCCTCTCTTGAATCCTTCCCTCTGTCATCTCTTTTGTTAGCTGACCAGCCCTAATTTTTTTAAACTCTCCTCTCATGGAAACTGTTCCACACTCTTGATCACCTTTGTTGCCTTTCTTTGTACTTTGTCTAATTCTATGATGTCTGGTTGTTTTTTTTTTAAAGTGGTAAACCAAAACTCCCCACAATGCTTAATATGTACTAGTCTACAAACCAAACGCATGTATATGCACCCTGAAAATGTTATGTTGGGTTTCTCCCGGAAACCATAAGCATGTACTTAATTTTGCTACTGCTAGTTGTTTCATTGATATCAAAGTTAATTGTGTATGTAATTGTTTGCAGACTTGAGGATTTGTTAGTACAGTCAGAAGTGACAAAGAATTCACAGAAGGAGCAAGTCTGTTGAGTATTTGAGTACTTATTTTGTGCACAGTTACTGTTCAAAATAGAACCAAATTTGTATATATTTTAAAACACAGATTTGTTTCTTTCCAACTGACATTCAGCTCTGAAAATGAGTTGACACTGTGGGCTAAACACTATCCTTTCCCACCTGGAGATCTGAAGCTGTGCAAAACTCCAAAATACATTTTGTTAAAAAAACAACAACAACGTTGAAACCTTCCTCTGTTTTCTTTTTGACTATTTCTGCTTTTCTACCATTTCAGGTAGCTGGAGAGAACTTAAAAAAGATGCAGCTTTTGTATGTTTGCAGCAGCAAAACCTATTTCACTTAAAAGTGACCCTGTTTTAGCACAAACACATCGTGAAAACAGGGCCAGATTTGGATCTGTAGTTAAAATTTAACCATACTCATATTTTGAATTATTAATTTGAATCTTAGCGAAAATCCTGGTTGATCAAATTGACATGATGAAACTGGTGTATCTTCACTGAGGTTACTCTAGTCTAAAACCAGTGCACTGGGATCTGCGCATGCATCGCACGTAGCAGCTGGGAGTCGCCTGGGCTCCGCTCTCCCCGGCTCCTTAATTAAGCCAAACACAGGGAAAAAAGAAAAAAACTCCCCGCGCAGGTGGATGATGGCCGGTAGAAATAAACCCCGGCAGAAAACTTTGCAAGCAAACGCTCTAGAGCGTTTTTGTCATAAAAGCCAGGCCGCAGAGACAAAATCAGCGGGAGAGACCCGCAGCGGCGAGGAAAACATGGCGGCGGCCGTTTCGGGAGCGCGGGAACATGAAAGAGACCAGGCCGCACTGAGCTCAGAGGAGGAGGAGGCAGAGGGATCGGGCTCACTGAAGAAGCTCCTTAATCAGATGAAGGAAGAATTAAAGAAAGAGATGAGACAGATCAGGGATGCAGTCGAAGTAGGTAACAAAAAAATGGAAGGGATGGCAAAGAGGGTTGAGGCAGCGGAGAGCAGAATCTCTGATCTCGAAGATCACTCCCTGACCACTCAAGAACAAGTAAATAAATGGAAAGGGGAGACTGCATTTCTGATGGCAAAGTGTGAAGATTTGGAGAACCGTTCGAGAAGAGGGAACTTAAGAATAAACGGGGTGAAGGAGGCAGGGAGACAAGAAAAGATAAATGAGATAGTGGGGGCAATAATGAAGGAAAACTTCCCTGAGGAGGAGCATTTCCAGGCGGCTATAATAGAAAGGGCGCACAGAACTGGCCGCCCCCCGCAAAAAGACACAGACCCTCCCCGCCCAATCCTGGTTAAGTTCATGAACTATAATATCAAAGAAGAGGTTCTGAGGGCAGCTAGAGCCAAGAAGAAGCTAGCTTTCCAGCAACAGTCAATTAGAATCTTCCCAGATTACGCGGCTGAAACCGTTAAAAAAAGACTAAAATGGAACAAATATTTCGGGGTACTCAATGAAAGGAACCTGAGACCAAGATTACTATTTCCAGCAAGAATGCTGATATTTGATAAGGGGAAGAGAAAATTCTTTGACAATACAGAGGATCTCGAGATCTTCCTCGCAGCATTGCCAGTAGGGGCTTCAGCGAGAGAATAGGTTTGAAGAAGGCCCTTTCAAACATCTATAAGAAAATTCAGAGCTGAAATGAAGGGAGTAAAGAAAGGGGAAGGCTGAGGGCAAAAGACCCACAATTGTTGGCTTCTGATTAAGAGAGTGGCAGAAAAGCAGTTAGTAATGGCAATCGGGAAAGGAAGTTGCAAGAGGAGTATGCTCAGGCTTCTGATGTCTATTCCATATGTTTGAGAGATAGTCCATAAGGTACATGAGTCTTGAGGCTGTCATTGTTCGAGTTAAAGTTAAAACCTGGACATTCATTAAAGTTTGATGGGATGACAGCAAATAGAGGAAGCTACATGCTGACTGCACAAGGGACATACTGCTGTTTGACTCTTTCCACAGGGGATTAGAGATTTGCAGAAAAACAGTTAATGATGGCAACTGGGAAAGGAAGCTGCATGAGGATTATGTCCAGGTTTTGATTATCTATTCCACATTTTTAAGATATATTCCATAATGTGGATGAGACTTGAGGCTGTCATTGCTCAAGTCAAAGTTACAACCTGGGCAACCATTAGAGTTGGATGGGAAGGCAGCAAGCAGAGGTAGCAGCATGTTGACTGTACAAATGATATATTGCCGGCTGACTATTTCCACAAGGGATTTTTTCTGTCAAGAGGGGAATGAAGCTGTAGGAGGATTGGGTTTAGGGGCGGTTGTCTACTCCACACTTCTAAGACTTATCCCATATAGGGGTATATGAGACTTGACGCTGTTATTCTTCATGTTAAAGTTGAAATCAAGATACAATTGGCTTGTGATGTCAAAACAAGAGTTCGAAGTAATTGGGGTAACGCAAGGAAAAATGGAGCCAGCTGACACCTTGAGGAAGTCACAAAGAAATTGTGAAGGAGCCATAATTGTTCTGGCTTCTCTCTTGTAAGAGGGGCAGGCGATCGGAGCTACAGGCTTTGGAGCCCACAGCAGGAATAGAACAGCTATGAGTCACAACATAAAACAAGGAAGCAAAACTGAATGTAAAAAGGCTAGTGATGGGAGATTATCTCCTACTGTGCTGTGCTAGCTCTAAGCTTAAACCGGGAATTAGTAACAAAAGGATCATTCTGAGGTTTTGGAGGGCGCAGTTGCTCTGATGGGGCTACAAATAGTAAGATAATGAACAACAGCACAGAAGAAAAGAGCTAATAAGGGGTAAAAAATAAAAATGTTTACAGAAAGGGAGGCAACTAGCGTGGGGGTGATGCAAGGGAAGTTTAAAGCAGGTTTAGTATGTTGGTACCTCCTAAGATACAGTAATTGTAAGATAGTCCTTATGCCTACTACAAGGGAGTGTGCTTTTTGTGCTTTTTGTTTTTGGTGTTTATATTATTAGAAGGTAAATCTGTTTGGCTTAAAATTGTTGGTTAAGAATATAACAAATGTTTACATGTTGTATGGAGCTGGGGGGGGGAGGGAAGGGCTCGTCTGGTCCATTGTTGCCAGGCGGAGACTCTCAGAGGATCCCTACCACATCCAGGGGAAAAGGATGCGAGGGGGGGTAGGAATATGGGATAATCAGGGGAGGAGGGCGGGTGAGGGGGATAAGGGTTTATGGGTTTGCTTTGAAAGAACGAAGATAAGGGGTTTCACAGGTTCCCAAAACAGGGCAGAGTTAGTAGCCAGGGAGATTTTCCTCCTGAGAAGGGGGCATAAATCAGAGGAAAAGGACCGAGAGGCAGCTAGACAATCAATTACAAGTACAGAGGACACAGAAGATTTTAATCTTAAGCATCAGAGGAAAGGGCCATGGCCCAAAAGGAAGTTAAAGACAAAACATGGCTAATTTCAAAACAGTCACAATAAATGTTAGGGGCCTAAACTCACCGCAGAAGAGAAAGAGAGTGAGGGATCTTGTAGAAGAGTTGGGGGCGGATATTTTTCTAATTCAAGAAACTCATCTTCTAGATAAAGATGTCCCTAGGTTTGCCAACGCAAAAATAGGGGGCCTCTACGCATCATGTGCCAGAAGGAAAAAAGCGGGTGTGATGATAGGCTTCAGTAAGAAAAATAATTTTGAATTGGAAAAATGCATTAAAGATAAGGAGGGGAGGTTCATTTGTTTAACTGGAAAGCTGCAAGGTAAAAGGATAACAATTGCGAATATATACGCACCGAATAAGGGAAAATCAGTCTTCTTCAAGGACATCTTTAAAAGAATAGCAGACATAGCTACGGGGTGGATCACAATCCAGGGGGATTTCAATGCTGCCCTAACTGATCTGGATCACTCCCGTAGAGGGAGCGAAAGGAGTGACTCCAAGATAATTCCTAGGTTGATGGGAAAATATGGATGGGTAGACTTATGGAGACTCTTAAATGGGACACAGCGGGATTATACTTATTTCTCAACGATTCATAATAGCTACACACGCATTGATCATGTGCTGACCGGTAAAACCGAAGCGCATTGGGGGAAGAAATGTTTTATTACTCCAGTGGTACTAGCAGACCACAATGCGGTTGTGACAATATTCAAAGATTCAGTGAGTCAGGGCCCTAAAATATTCAACTGGAGGCTAAATAGGAGTTTGTTGAAAGGAGAGGGAGATATTTCCCAGATTCAGGAAGCTATCGAGGAATTTTTTACAATAAATACCAATTCGGTTCAGTCCCCAGCAATACTTTGGGAGGCTGCAAAGGCGGTCACTAGGGGCAATCTGATAGCATTGCAAGCAAAAAAGGTTAAAGTAAAAAGACAAAAGAAAAAGGAGTTATACGCGACCCTTCAAAGGCTGGAGGCGCAAAATAAAACCTCCCCTTCGCAAACTTTGAAATTGGAAATAATGGAGAATAAGGAGAAAATTAATGCTATGGAACTGGAGTGGACTAAAACACAGCTCCAAAGAATAAAATTCTATTTCTACGAAAACAGTAACAGGGCGGGAAAGGCCTTGGCCAGGCTCGTGAAGGCTAAACAAAGGAAGGCTTACATCTCTAGGGTAGTGGACAAAAATAACAAACACTGTACTGAGCTCCCCCAGATAATGCAGACCTTTGTAGACTACTATAAGAGAATCTACTCTTCACAAAATCCCAAGGAGTCAGAAATAAGAGAATTTCTGCAGGGAGTGGAGTTACCAAAACTAAACTCAGATCAAGCTGCCTTTCTAAACGCAGTTATCACAGAAAAAGAAGTTCAGGATGCTATAACTGCCTCCAAGAACAATAAGGCAGCGGGTCCGGATGGATTCCCGAACGAGTTTTACAAAACGTTTGCAAAAACTCTAGGACCACACCTTACAATAGTATACAACAACATATTAGCAGAAGGGGAGATGCCACAAAATTTTTATAAGGCGGCAATTACTCTAATCCCTAAGCCAGGTAGAGACCCAGATCAGTGTGGCAGTTACCGGCCTATTTCCCTGTTAAACGCAGACTTCAAGATTTTCTCGAAGATTCTATCAGATAGGCTTAAAGCAATTTGCGGAGAAATCATCCATATCAATCAAACGGGGTTCATACCGGGTAGGCAGGGAAGGGATAACATCAGAAAGGCTATAAACGTAATTTTTGCACTAAATAAGCAGAAAAGGCCCGCCATGGTTGTATCTGCAGATGCGGAGAAGGCTTTCGATTTCGTGGAGCCAAAGTTCCTATTTGAGACCCTGGAAAAGATGGGGTTCGAGGGAAATTTCTTGGGATGGCTGAGGGCTATTTACAGGAACCCACAATCTAGCCTAATAATAAATGGAGAACTTTCAGGGCCTTTCTGCCTGCAGAGAGGGACCAGACAGGGATGCCCCTTGTCACCCCTCTTATTTAATTTAGTTCTGGAAGTCTTAGCGGCGGCAATTAGACAGAATGAGAAAATACAAGGGGTAAAAATTGGGGGGCAGGAGACAAAGCTCTCCCTATACGCGGATGATTTACTGGTTTATATTACAAACCCTAAGGACACGCTGCCGGAATTGCTGAGCGTGATGGAGAAATTTGGGAAAATTTCTGGGTACTCAATCAACAGGGAAAAATCTTTTGCGATGATTTTTGGAGAGGGGACTGAACAGGCGGATCAGTTAAGAACGTTGTCACCTTTTCCAATAAGTGAATCTGGTTTGAAATATTTAGGGGTAACGTTAACAAAAAACACAAAAGATTTATACAATGCTAACTTTTTGCCCCTATTCAAAAAACTAAAGGAAGAAGCTTTGCCTTGGAAAAAAATGATGGTGTCTTGGCTGGGAAAGATTAACTTAGTTAAAATGATTGTTCTCCCTAAATTGTTATATAGATTGATGGCTATTCCACTCCAGCTTCCGGTTTCTTTTTTCAAAATGAGCGACGAACTATTGAGGGACATAGTGTGGAACGGAAAGAAGCCACGAATTAGGAAACAGGTGCTGTTACAATTGAAAGAGAAAGGGGGACTAAATGTCCCAGACATAAAACTGTATCACACGGCGGCCTCCCTCATGGGGCTGTATGAATGGTACCACGAATCTAAGGCACCAGAGTGGGTAAATTTGGAAAAGGAAATTTTAGGGGTGAAGACGTTAAAGGATCTGATAGTCGATAAGGGCAAGGTGTCTAGAGAGATAAAAGCAGATCACCCCTTTATAGGGAACTTGCTCAAGAGCTGGGAAAGAGTCAAAAAGAAAATGGGAATGACAGGGGATCTTTCCCCATTCACGCCAATTGATTCCATACAATTAAGGGAGAGTGGTATAGCTCCAAGGATCAGAGAGGCCCTGGGAAAAAGGGGAGTCTCAACAATGGGACAGCTATTCAGTGAAGGGGAATTTGCATCCCCTCAGAGGCTGAAAGGTTTGTTAAAGGAGGAAGTCAATTTATTCCAATATTTACAGCTAAAGGCGGTGGCTACTTCGCCACTACACAGAGAAGGTTTAAAGAGAGATCCGCAAAAAATAGAGAAGATGCTATTCAAAATAAATAAAGCCCCAGGCAGACTAGGCAGGTTATATAGGGAATTAAAAGTGATAGAGTATGACCCATCTGTGGGTTATATAAAGAAATGGAGGAAGGATCTGAATACTTCTATTGACCAGGATATGGAGAAAAAAATATGGTCTCACATGAACAGATGTGTGCTCTCCTTGGAGGTTAGGGAGATACAGGTCAAGCTAACCACCAGATATTACCTCACACCAGAGAGACTAAAATTTGTGGACCCAGGGAATGGGGGCTTGTGTTGGAGGGGATGCGGAGAGATTGGAACTTACATGCACTGTTGGTGGCAGTGCGGGAAGGTGCAGCTCTTCTGGAGCAAGGTGTGGAAAATGGTTACCAAAGTGGCAGAAATGGTGGTCCCGTTCAGGCCAGAAACAGCCCTACTGGGCCTATACCCCAATACAAAATGTATGAAGATTTGCCAGAACTCGTGCAAAATTATCTGCTTAGCAGCTATAAACATCATAGCCAGACACTGGCGATCATTGGAAGATCTTGCCATGGACGAGCTGCTTCACAGGATCTGGTATATGCATACTATGGAAGAGTTCCACATGGAGCTCCATAACAAGAAGCAAGATTTTGATGCCACTTGGGCACCAATCAAAAAAGCTTTGGAGGAGTTTAAAGGGGACAAGTTAACAAACACTAAGCAAAACCTTTGTACGTATAATCATGGAAGATGAACATAATATGTATTGCTGATTTATTGTCATGACTCTGTGTGGGAACCTGTGGTTTTTCTCGGGTGTTTTTTCCCCGGGTATTTCGGGTTGTTCTTTTCGGTTTGGGGTTTATGTGTGGGAGGTCAGGGATTTTTTCTTGTGTATAAAGTACAATACATAATTTACTGAATGGCGGTATGTCGGTTGACCAGTGTAAAAGGTACAGGGTTAAATTGTATGGAATAAGATTGTATTTGGTCGATTCTGTTGTACTTTATTTTTTCATAAATAAAAGTTACATAAAAAAAACAAAAAAAAGAAAAAAATATTTTTAAAAAACCAGTGCACTGGATTGTAGAGTTACCTATCATGATAAAACTAGTTTGCACTATAGCACCATTGGCGATCTTTTTATAGAAATCCTACATCTAAAATGTAGGATTTCTATAAAATCATTGGAGTTCAGACAGAGTCTGGTTGCTGTGTTGGTCTAAAATATGCGGAAGATAGAGTACTAACAGAAGTGATGGTGAAGTGCCGCCGTCACAACCTGACTCCGGTCAGGAAACGGCAGCCAACACGGTCCTGACAGGGTCAGGTGACACAAAAAACATGAGGCAGGGAGCTGCACGAATGCCCATTATCCTGCCCCCTGCCATGGCGGCCAATGACGGCCACCATGGCAAATCCGGGCTGGGTCATAGCGGGCCATAACAAAAGTTATAGCCCACTGTGGCCTGCTTTGGCCTGATCGGGCAGACGGTAGCCCTGGCTGTGATCGCTGCTGACAGGCCCGGGAGTAATCCTGGGCAAACATCTGGTGGGGCACCAACAAACGGCACATGCTAGTGGCCCGCAGGCCGAAGCAGACCACCGTCACATGAGTTAACATCCAATCTCTCTTATCAGATCAACTTCTATTGGAGAGTGGGTGGATGCTTTCAGGCTGTATATAGCTTAGTTCTCACCGACAAGAAATTAATGCAGCAGAAGGCATCCTCTTTACTCCTTTGTCTCATTTGTTGGAGCTGGCATGCAAACTGGCAGTCTCAGCAGTCTGCATGTGTGAGGAAACTTGGACTAATCTGTGTGTCCTGAATCTGTGTTAGGTCTTTCCCCCCCATAGAGCTGTCAATCAAGCACCTTTCATCAGAAATAAACTATTTTTCAACGATGCTTTCACTTAAAACTTTCTAGAAAAAATAGTGTAACTTACCTGTCATCAGTTGAAAGTCATTTGCCTTTGAGTGTTGTGATTTATTTTATTATCTTCAGATAATACCTTCAGCTATCGCTCACACAGATTTTCATGTATTTTTAGATTCTACTGCTTTTCAGTTTTTAATATTTATCAAGCTACACAGTCAGTACTTCTAAAGTATTTTATTGGGGGAAATTGAACTATTATGTGTTGTAGCCTTCCTCTGGTCAGCTGATATTTTGCATCTTGGGATTTGTAGTTTGACTGTATGGCTCGAGTTCTTGCAAAGATTGTGCAGGTTCTTAGTGCACTGAATTGTTCTGTTGACTTTACTGTGACTGGTCAGAGGGCATAAAGTTAAAAGCACCTGCAGGATGGGAACTATGGATAGTAAGTACTAGGCTCTTAGGGTCATAGCACCAAGCAGGCTGTCACCACGGAACAAAATAAGTAGTCATAGTAATCAGCTATTGGTAAGAAAAATGCTTATAGCCATACTTCCCTGCTTTTGCTCCATACTGTAAACTATTTTACTCCCTTTCTACCACTGAGCCTAATCTTATTTCTCCCTTTTTTAACCTGGTTTGCTATAGAATGAAGGGTTGTGTGATCACCCTGTATGTTAATAGGCTTTCCTAAAAGCCAATTTCAGCCAAATATGGCAGAGAGACAGAAGGCCCAAAGGTAAGTGGGGCTTAAAATTTCATAACAATATGTGTATAAGGAGGGGTAGCCAAAAAATCCCATTGATTTACATTGAACATTTTTCCCCACCTCAAAAGCTAAGCTGAAGTGGGAATTGTGCTTGGAACTATTTGCTTTTCATAGAGTGTTAACACCTGAAGAAATCATTGCGATAATTTCATAACACAGGCCTTAGTGGGTAATTTCAGATGTGACGGGCCATTCGGCCTGCCACGCTGAACCACGGTCTGGGATCCGTTTCAGATCCCAGACAGGAATCAGTTCGGCTGTAGTTTAGTCATGTCGGCCTGATTCCTACAGGGGATCAGGGAGTGGGAGGGGTAGGGCTCCCCCGGCCGGCTGCCCTCTGGGAGATGGGCAGGCAGAGCGGCTAATTCGTCCCATGGTCGGGACCACGATCCGGGCCGGCGGAAGGTAACAGACATTACCTTTAGCCGATCCCGGATTGGTGCCAGTCCAACCACGGTTGGGACCTGATCCCACCATGATTCTGGACCTCTGGGTGGCCGGAGGTCCAGAATCATGGTCAATTTGTTTCCTGCCAGGGGTTCACTGTGGTGAACAGCTGGTGGGGAGCAAATAGACGTTACGGGACAAACAGCCACCACAGGGGATTCACTGTGGTTGACCGTGGTCCCGTAACGTCTGAAATTACCCAGTGTTTCACATATTGTCTTTTTCCACTCTCCCTATGATGTCCCTTCTATCTAGAATTACTTCCTTATTTCAGCATGCAAAGAGATTTACCCTAAATTCAAGTCCTTCAGGAAAGCCCTCTTTTAGTCTGAGGAGCCTGTGTGCATGCAGTCAAAACTGGATTTTTCAATCAAAGTTCTAAGTTTATGCCACCCTCTGTGTCTCCTGCTGTGGCCTAATGTCTCCATATGGCCTTTTAGAGCATAAGCTTCTTGAAGCAAATATTGTCTCCTTATTTGTCTTTTAGAACTCATCAGATAACTGTGATAATTTAATAATTTAAAGAGGCCGTTAATTAATTTCCTAGGCTTGATGATTTATTTGTTAGGCTAAGATTTATAATGCAAATACATTTTTTTCAAAAGTTCTCAAATGTATCCATTAAGTGATGGGTTCTCATCACACCCCTAACAAATAAGCAGAATTAGTATTACCTTCATTTTACAGAAGAAGTTTCTGAAGAACACACATTAAGTGACTTTGCTTACAGCACAAGCCAGATTTTTAGCTGAGGTACATCAGTATAGGTCAGTAGACTTTAGTGGAGATATGTCCATTTATATATTTATTTTATTTATTTTATTTTATAGATTTTTATCCCGCCCCCTCCTGCAATGCAGCTCGGGGCGGCTAACAACACTAGTAAAAACAATTTAAAACAATTAAAATATAAATATAAAATACATCAATAAAACAGGGCTAAAAGACAGTAATAAATAAATACATGGGCGGGGGATTAAAATCACCCCCCCTCCCTCCCAAAGGCCTGGGCAAACAGCCAGGTCTTACAGTTCCGCCGAAATGTCAAAAGGCTTGGGGCCAGGCGAGCTTCCTCCGGAAGGGAGTTCCACAGCCGCGGCCCTACCACCGAGAATGCTCGCTCCATCGTGGCCCCCCGCTTAACACGGGGGACCTCCAGGAGGGCACCCCCGGCAGACCGCAGGAGCCGTTCCGGGGCGCGAAGGGCGAGGCGGTCCCTAAGGTAAGAGGGGCCAAGGCCGTATAGGGCTTTATAGATCATCACTAGGACCTTGAACTTGGCCCGGCACACTATCGGCAGCCAGTGCAGCGCTCGGAGCACCGGTGTAATGTGCTCCCGGCGACCCGTCCCCGTAAGAAGACGAGCCGCCGCATTCTGCACCAGCTGCAGCCTCCGGGCCAAGAACAAGGGAAGCCCCACGTAGAGCGCGTTGCAGTAGTCGAGCCGCGAGGTGACGAAGGCATGGATGAGGGAGGCCAGGTCCGGGCCAGAGACATACGGACGCAGCCTACGTACCAGATAAAGCTGGCGGAAGGCAGCCTTAGCGACTGCCTCCACCTGCCGCTCCAGCCGCAGGTCTGCGTCCAATATGACCCCCAGACTCCGGACCTGCTGAGCTACAGGGGGGCAAACCCCCCCAACCAGGGGGGCCACCACCCCCTTCGCCCTCCCCACCACCATCACCTCCGTCTTATCTGGGTTGAGCTTCAGTCTGCTCCGCCGCATCCAATCCGCCACGGCCTCCAAACATTGGGATAGCACCGAGACAGCAGGGTCTGGGTCAGTAGAAAACGAGAGGTACAGCTGAGTATCGTCAGCATATATCAACTTGAAGATTGGGTCTTGTGTGCCTGGGTCATCGGTTCATTTAATTTAGTTTAGCTCCTGGTACACTGATATGTGGAATGGGTGGTGGAAATGTACACATGAGCCCTGAGGTTAAAGAAGGGTTAGGCCAATATATTGCTGATGTCATCCATCAAACACCACACAGCGCATTCTGAGCTGCTGTGAATGCCACACGCAGCTAACCCAGCCATCAGCTATCCCATCCCTTTCTGGTAGCTGAAGAATGCATTCCTGTCTTAGGAGAGGACGCTAGTTCTGCATCCCAGGGGACATATGCTCTTGATCCTTTGCAGGCAGTCTCAGGCTGTCTCCTTGTATTGTAGCTTTTGTTGCAAGAATCATCCCTTGTTTTCTTTTCTTTTTTTGTCATTTTAGTTTTGATTTTACAGTTATTTAGCCATTGATCTCACCATCTCCAAATGCATTCAGCTTTTCTTTATTCATACGGGCCAGCTCAGGCATGAATTAATACTGAAGCAGATGGGGACTTGCTGAATGGACTTATAATGTGAATGGTTTCAGCTAATTGGCACCTGTGTTTGTGTCCCATTTCATTTTGTCCAAGTGAACGTGGTAACAGACTGTCCCTGAAGGTGTTGGGGGAGAATTAAACAGCAAGTGCTCCCCACCCTTACACCCTGGCGCAAAAGCACATCCGCTTTGCTCTTGCTGTGCCTGCCCCACAACTATTAAAATTAATGGCAGCTAGGCACGCCTACACTCAGGTGGGCTCATGCTCGGAGCACAATGCACCCTGTGTGTGTCAGCAAGCCTTATCTATCTTTTCCATATTGCTGGTGTGGAACGAAAAGGCTACTGTTGAAATGAATCTCCCCCTCCCTTCCCTCATGGGTGTTTTCTTTTTCTCTTGCTCTTCTTTGGATTGCAGCTAAATTACAGTGAGACAACAGTGGAGATGCTGGGTGAATTTCAGCCTAGCAAAAGGCAAGAATAGGCATCGCCCAAGCCTTATCTCCAGGCTCAGCAGAGCCACTGGGGTAAAAATCAGACAACCTTGAAGACTCCAGATATACCACTACCATCTCTCTGGATTAGGTCATGGCTCCTAATATTTATTTATTTTATTTATTTATTTACCAATTTTATACCCTGCCCCTCTTGCCACAGGCAGCCTGGGGCGGCTAACAACATTAAAACACAGTATAAAATACTATAAAACCAATTAAAACATCATATAACCAATAAAAGAAAGGGGAAAGACCCTCCCCAACCCCCCCTCCAACCCACCCTTACCCCTCTCCCTCACCAAACGCCTGATGGAACAGCCAGGTCTTACAGTTCTTATGAAATACCAGGAGGTCCGGGGCCAGACGGGCCTGCACGGGGAGGGAGTTCCAAAGGCGTGGTGCGGCCACCTAGAACACCCTATCCCGCGTGGCCCCACGGGAAACCTGAAGGACCTCCAACAGGGTGCCCCCAGATGACCACAGGGGCTGGTCCAGAACCCAGGGAGTGAAGCGATCCCACAAATAGGCAGGGCCCAGGCCGTGGAGTCTTCGTACGACTGTCATTGTTTTAGGGAATTCCGTATTCTTCAAGTCTTATATAAGCTAGAAGAAGAATAGGTATGGGACTATATGTCCCAGTGCTGTGTTATTCTATAGAGGGGGTTACTCATGATGTCTGAAACCACATACATTCTGCTTCCCAAAATGAAGAATCAGAGGCATTGTTTTAGAACCCTGAACCATGAATCTCTTTGTTGTTGATTGAAATCCCTTCCCTTCCATTGCATTAATTTGACTAGTTGCTTGTGAATTTCTCTATTTCTAAAACAGTGTTACCATAACATCAGCTCCCTGTACTGCAGTGGTTTAGCTTGGAGGGTTTCTTTATTTCAGCATTCATTTGGCAGATGTTGGTGGCATCTTTTAGGACCACAGCTCCTTTCATTCATGCTCTCTTTTTTTGTTTCATTGGTAGTTTCTTCCCCCTGGTCCTTGCCAAGCAAAGCTTTTCTAACCTCCCAACACTAGCAAACAACACTTATTCCTTTCCCTAATGTTAAAGATAGGAAGACAAGGTGGTTTGAATGATATCTTTTTATTGGACCAAGTGCTGTTGGTGAAAATGAGCAAGCTTTTGGACCACACAGGGCCTTTCCTCAGGCATGTGACTGACTATGCTACATGCATGAGGAAGAGCCCTGTGTCGTCCAAAAGCTTGCTCATTTTCACCAACAGCACTTGGTCCAATAAAAATATCATTCAAACCACCATGTCTTCATCTCTGTCACTTGGTTGGGACCAACACGGCATCCACACAATCTCCCTGGATTCCTAATGTTAAACGCACACACACACTTGGATTATAGCTACAGGTTACACCAGGAAATAAAGGCAACACAGAAAAGGATTTGCTCTTATACTTTTGTAGCATTTGGTGAACAGCATTCTATGGGACATGAAACATAAGCTACACTACACAAGGTAGTGATAACAGTAACATAACATGCAAATCCAACTCTTGGTTTTTTCCCTCCCTCCCAGCTCATAGCAATGCACCTCTGGGAAAGAACAATTCTGATCTCCCTCAAACGACGGTGCACCTTCTGACATCAGGAGTTGTACTGAATATGGAAGACGACCTCTTTGTTCTTTTTCCTCTGTCACTTTGTGTTGATCTTGAATGCATCATCTCCGTCCATCTTATGGAGGCATGTCTGAACTTGTGTCTTCAAGTCACTTTCCTGTAGAAAATCTGCCTTAGACAAACTAAGCTTCAGCCCCTTTCTCCTCAGTAACTTCATAGCAAATTTTGTGAGGATATAAATACTGATAATGGATAATGGAGGATACTGATAATGGAGATCTTTTGGCGCATCTGCCCATCACAATTACTTTAACACATAAAGAGCAAATAAATCTATGGAAATTGTGACTTTATAAAATGCATATCTGTTGCCTTTTCTGGACCTATTATGACTAACCGTTGACTAACGGTTATGACTCATTATGAATGAAAAAAATATTTACTATCTTTCATCATATACTTGGACTGGAAACACTTTAGGTTGCAGAAATTGCTGTGTGTGTGTGTGTGTTGGGGTGGACAAAGTTTCCAAGCCCAAGAGCTGTATACCAACATTTTCATATTGCCGAGAGCTGCAACATGCATTACGTCAATTGTGGCTTCCCCCGATCCTGGGACTGGACAGCACTGCTTCTCCCAGCTCCCCCCTCACATCAAAGCTTTGGCTCCCAGGAAGGTTGTTGGGTTTGGGCAGCAGCAACAGCAGCACAGGGCATTTGCCCTTCCCCCTGCTCCCACAGCCCCCATGAAGCTCTCTTGGATGAAATCGCAGCTTGACTTCTCTTGCTTCTGAGGGAACAGCATGGACATGCCCTAGACAGCCATTTCTGGCAAGAGCCGCACTCCAGGTGCTCAAGAGCTGAAGGTGCTCAAGATCCTCCCCATCATCATGCCTGCCCTAATCTCTCGCCTTCCCTCTTCCTCCTCCCCTTTCCCCCTTCTCCCCCACCTCTTCCTTCCTCTACTTCTTTTCCCCCTGCTCCTTCCTCCCCCTCAGCCCATCACTTTTCTCTAACCTCCTCCCACTTCCTCCTCCCCCTTGGCTACCTTCCCCTCCTGCTCCTCCCCCTCCCTCCCGGTCTCTCACCTGCCCCGCCACCCCCCTTCTCCCAATCTTATCCCCATTCCCTGCCTTCCCCCTGATCAGCTCCCATTCTGCTGCTCCCTTTGGAACTGACGCTCGTCTGCCAATAAAGCCCCCTCCATCCATAATCTCTTCCTCTCTCACTCCCTCCAGCTCCTTGCCCTTGCTGAAACTTGGATCTCTCCCTCTGACTCCCAAAGGCCAGGGTGGTGGCGTGGGCCTCTTCCTCACTAACTCCTGTAAATTCCAACCACTTTCTCCTCCTCCCTCTCTCTCCTTCCCTTCCTTTGAGGCTCACTCCATGTGCCTCTACTCCCCCCTCCATTTCCACATCGCTGTCATCTACACACACACACACACACACACACGGGTGCCCTCCTGGCCCTCTCTCTTCCTTTCTCTCTGAATTTTAGTCCTGGCTCACTTTCTTTCTCTCCAACAATACCCCCACTCTCACCCTCGGTGACTTCAACATTCACGTTGATGTCCCTTCCCAGCCCTCCATCTCTCACTTCCTCTCACTAGCCTCCTCCTTCAACCTCCACCTTTGGACCAACTCCCCCACCCACGCTAATGGCCATTCTCGTGACCTCGTCTTCTCTAGAAACTGCTCTGTCTCTGATCTTTCCTTTGATCCTCATCCCATCTCTGACCACTTCCTTGCCTCTTTCAATGTTTCCCACTGTCCCCCCTCTTCTTCCCCATCTCCACGCCCCTTCCGTGGCCTGCAGGCCGTTAACCCCCTGGACTTTGCCTCCTCTCTCTCCCCCCCCCTTCTCCCCTCAGTCTTCTCCTCCACCTCCCCTGACTCTGCCATTTCTGCTTTCAGTGCCTCTCTCTCCTCAACCCTGTGAGGTGTAGGGATACAGGGAAGGGAAAGGAGGGGATAGGGAACACATAACACACCAACGTTCACGCCAGACAACCAGGTCTCGCTCATAAACAAACCCTCAGGATCTTGATTGGCTTCTGGAGTTAAAAACCCTCAGCCTGGATCATCACAGGGTGGTGAAGAGGAGCGCAAGGCCGTATAGGTGTCACTATACACATGCACCGTGGGGTAAGGGAGGGGAGCCGGGAAGTGCAGGATGTTGAAGGGTTTGGAGAGTGAAGACTCTCAGGGGTCTGGGAGTGGACAGGACAAACACACAAGGAGGGAACCCGGTAACGTGAAAAAGGGGAAGGAGGGAAAAGGATCCCTGCAGCCACACCCGAATTAAACCACAAACACTCACCCCAGCCACTCACACCACACTTGCACCAAGGTCAGGAATATCACCAATCGAACTCGCAACAACAGGAAGGGGGCCAGTCTCACAGACACTAGGGATCTGATCACCGGCAAGGTTTGTGTACTCAGGAGCTGCCTTTATCCTCTGTCTCCCTCAGCGCACGCAAGCACTCTGAGCACCGTGGGAGCGAGGCTGGGGGTGTGGGAGAAGGGAGAACTGGCGGCGAGGGTTCCTGCTGGGGGGCGGCAGCACATCAGTGGCTTCGCCCCCAGCCTCTGAACGGAGCTGGGGGTGGGTTCCTCCACTGACAGGAGCACTTCCCCCCCTATCCTGCAGGCGTGATGGCGGCGGCTGCTGTGGCAGCAGCGCCAATCCCAGAAGTGGCGCGGCCCCCGCTGATCGGGCCCCATCCCTAGCCAGAACCTCTCTTCGGTGCCGACGAGCCCTGCGCCTCCATCCACCACCCCAGGTCCTATATCGGAGACCCCTGTACAGGGGTCTGACACACCCTCTCCTCCCGCCCTGTCCGCTCCCACAACCCCCGTCCTTGGCTCACTACCAGTATCTGCTACCTTGCCTCCTGTACCCATGCTGCTGAAGGCCTTTGGCACAAATCCCACTCTCATGCTGACCTCCTTCACTTCAAATTCTGTCTCTCCTCCCTTACTTCTGCTATCTCCCTCGCTAGACAGAATTACTACGCCTCTCACATTGAGTCCTGTTCTTGGGACCCTTGCCGCCTGTTCTCCACCTTTGACTCCCTCCTCAAGCCCCCCTGTCCTCTTCCTCCCTCTTCCCTTTCTTCTCAGGATCTTGCTTCCTTCTTCACCTCCAAGATAGACAAGCTCCGCCTCGAAATCACTTCCCACTCCTCTTCCTACTTCCTCCACGCTCCCTTCTCCCCCTCCTTCTCTCCTGTCCTCCTTACCTCACTTGAGGAAATCTCATCCCTGCTCTCCTCCGCCAACCCTTCCACTTGCCCCCTTGCCCCCATTCCCTTGTGCCTCCTGACCTCCATTGGTTCCACTGTCGCCCCTTCCCTCCTGCACATCATCAACCTCTCCCTCTCTACTGCCTCCTTCCCATCCACCTTCAAGCACGCCACTGTCTCTCCTATCCTCAAAAAGTCCACTCTTGATCCCTCTGACCCTTCTGTTATGGATAGGGAAGTGTGCAAGGGAAGTGGACCTGGCTGAACCTCTACCCTAATTCCTGCTACTCTCTCGTGCTCTTGTGGGGGCAACTCCGCAGAGGAAGAAAGGACACCTCTCAGGTTGTTATAGGGTTGCTGGCTCCCAAGGGAGATGCGGCCTATCTCATCATGGGGGGGGAGACAACGAGGCCCTGAGTTATGCCCCCACTCGAGCGTGCTGGCTGCAAGAACAGCCCCTAACCCCACCACATTTTTACCCACACGGAACTGTGTCCCCAACCACACAGGGGGTGGTGGTGAAAAGACAGTGCAGGAATGTGGGGATCCCAAGGGGGTATTTCCCGGGGAGGCAGGGAAGGGATGGTTCTACACATGCAAGTCACGGGGGAAGGACAGTTGGGGGCCCAGGTACGGGGGAACCGTTAACAGTGCACACCACCCTCCTGTCCCACACACACACACACCCCGCTCCCAAAATACCACTGTGACACGCCCCCAACCTCACCACACTCACCACGACCACACTCACTCTCCGCACTCGCTCAGCCTTTGCACACCACTCTCGTCTGTCGTAATACTCTCCTCCAGATACAGTCTCAAGGGGCCAATCTCTAAACTACGCTGTTCACCAGCGCCACTCCGATGCCTCTGACCCTCCTTAAGTATACAAGCCCTGGCCCCCGCCTTCTCCTGAAGGCATGCCGAGCGTCACGGCACTTCTGCTGGCCCTGCCCCCACGTTTCCCGCTGGTCTGCTTCCCACTGCTGGTGCTTGCGGCGGCGGGGGAATCCCTGGCCTCTGCCTCCACCTCTGCCGCTGCCATGCGTTTTGTCTACCCCTGCTCAGGCTCCCCCGGGTCACCTGGCCACCGCGCCCCCATCCTCGTCCCAGGGTGAGTCTTTTCCTTACACCTTCTAGCTACTGTCCTGTCTCACTCCTTCCTTTTGCTTCCAAGCTTCTTGAACGTGTTGTCTACTTCCGCTGCTTCGACTTCCTCTCTGCCAACTCCTCCAAAGACCCCCTCCAATCTGGCTTTCGCCCCCTTCACTCTACAAAACTGCTCTCGCTAAGATCACCAACAATCTTCTTGTGGCTAAATCTAATTGCCTCTATTCCCTTTTTGTCCTCCTTGACCTCTTTGCTGCCTTCGATACTGTTGAACACTGATTCCATCTGGATTCACTTCAGTCCCTTGGCTTCCATGGCTCCGTCCTCGACTGGTTCTCCTCCTATGTCTCTGACTGCTCCTTCAATGTGTCTCTTGCCAACTCCACCTCTTCCTCCCTTCCACTCTCGGTTGGTGTTCCCCAAGGCTCTGTCCTTGACCCTCTCCTCTTCTCTATCTATACCCTGTCCCTAGGCAAACTCATTGCCTCTCATGGCTTCCAATATCACCTCTATGCTCATGACACTCAACTCTGTCTCTCTACTCCCTCTCTCTCTCTCCATCTATTCAAACTCGCCTCACCAGCTGTCTCTCTGACATCTCTACTTGGATGTCTCAACGTCAACTCAAACTCAACATGGTTAAAACTGAACTTCTTATCTTCCCCCCTCATCCTTCCTCTCCCTCTTCCCTGTTGATCCTCATCGATGGGGGTCACCATCCTTCCCGTCCCCCAAGCCCATAGCTTAGGTTTCATCTTTGGTTCACCCCTTTCTTTTAAACCCTACATGGACTCTGTTGCCAAATGCCGTTGCTTCTCCTTCCATAACATTGCTAAGATTCTCCCTTTTCTCTCTGTCTCCTCTGCCAAAACCCTTGTTCATGCCCTGGTCATCTCTCTCCTCGATTATTGTAACCTCCTTCTCACTGGCCTCCGCCACTCTCCCCTTTCTCCCCTTATCTCTGTCCAAAACTCTGCTGCCAGGGTCATCTACTTCGCCTGTCACTTCGACCACATGCAGCCCCTCCTCTCCTCTCTTCACTGGCTCTCCCTTCCTGAATGAATCCTGCACAAGCTTCTAGTCTTCACCTATAAAGCTCTTCACAACCTTGCTCCCCCTACCTCTCTGCGCTAATTTCCCTCCATACTCCAGTCCGTGAACTCCGCTCTTCCTCTGTCCCCTCTCTCGCCCTCCCCTGCCTCCCCTGCTCCCCTAACCGCCTTCATCTCTTCTCTCTAGCTACCCCCCATGCCTGGACCTTCCTCCCTGCTCACATCCACCTCACCTCCTCCCTTCATACCTTCAAATTCCTCCTCGAGACCCACCGCTTCCGCTCTGCCCTCCCTGACTTCTCACTCCCCTCACCTTACTCCTGCTGATACCATCCATCCAGTACAGTCTGTTACCTGAGGTCTGTGTACTCTGATCCTCACCACATGGACCAACCAACCATCATTCTTGATGTAACCAAGCCAAGCGCGTGCACGTGGGACCGCGCATCCTCATGAATGTTACACTCCTTATCTCTCTCTCTGTTCCCCTTCCTTCATCTCCCCCCCCACCCCCCAACCCCGTCTCTCAGATTGTAAGCCCTTGGGCAGGGACCGTGTCTATTCAATTACTTTGTAAAGCACCAGGTACATTACTGGTGCTGTATAAATGCTTGCTAATAATAATAATAATAATAATAATAATAATAAATGTGGCTCCCAAGCCGCCGTTTGCCCCACTCTGGTATATATGTGCATGTGTATTTGTAGGTAGAGATAATTAATATTATTATTTGTATTATTAATAATAATTAACGTTATTATTTTTATTATTAATAATAATTAACACTATTATTTTTATTATTAATAATAATTGATATTAATATTATTAATATTAATTAATAATAATTACTATTATTATTAATTATCCCAAGCCAACAGAGATAGGTTAGCCAACAGGGCACAGTCCTTTTGCAGGTTGCCAAGCAGAGCCCTCCTGCAGGTTCCCTGTTACAACTCATCATTAGGGGGAGCTGCCCTGAGGGCTTGGCTGGACTGGAAAGGGCGGTGGGGTGTTGACTTCCAAGGCCCTGGGAATCCCCCCCCACCTGTGACCACTCTGCTCTGCTGTCCCTCCTCCTCCAGGTAACATCATTAGGGGGAGCTGCCCTGAGGGTGGCACCCTCTGGGTGGTGGCCGAAGGGCGTCGCCAAAGGGCGAAGTGCTGTTGGCGGGCCGTTTGCGAATGGAGGCAGTGACGTGGCCAATAGTGATATCCATTCTGCAAGGCAAAGCGGCCCCAGCACTGTACAGTACAGTGGCAGCAGCTCGGAGTGTGCCTCCCACTCCTTCCCCCCCCCCCCGCCTGATTGGGAGCAGGGGGTGAAGATATGTGACTGAGGTGTGTGTGTTATATTTATTGTGCGGGGAATTGTGTGTGGGGGGGTAAACTTTGGGTAGTGTGGGGGTGTTGAGGGTTAGTAGCCTCCCTCGGGTGGCAGGAGAGGGAGGTGGGGGGAGGTTGGAGGGGAACCCCTGGTGTGAGCAGGGGTGACCCTCTGGGGGGGTCTGCCGGTGGCAGAGGTGGGGGGGTCCCTCTTGCTGGCCTGTCAGGGAAGCCTATGGAGGGTGGGTGTCTAATGGGGCTCATGGGAGGGCTTCCACAGATATCGGGGTTGTTACGGGTCGGGGGAGATACGGTCCAAAGGGTAGGTGTGTTCCATCAGTGAGGAGGGAACGGTGCCTTGTGCCTGTTTCCCTCTCAACCCCCCACGTGGGTAGGTTGTGGGTCGAGGCTCAGGAGAGCCCAGGCCTTGGTTTGGTGCTGCTGAACACGAGGTTGGTTGTCAATAAGTCATCTACTATCCGGGAGTTAATCCTGGAGTGGGATGCCGACCTCGTGTGTATTACAGAGACCTGGTTGGACAATGAATCGGGCCCTATTCTGGCTGATCTTGTTCCGGCTGGGTTCTCTGCAGCATCAGCCTCGGCTAGAGGGACGGGGGGCGGGGAGGGGGTAGCCATTGTTATCAAAGATGCAGGCTCCACCAGGTGTTGAGTGTCTCCACCTTGTGTTGGATTTGGCCGGGGACAGATTAGGGGTGCTGCTGGTGTACCGTGCACCCAATTGCCCTGCCCTACATGCTCTTGCTGATCTGGTGTCAGATGTGATCCTCCGGACCCCTAGATTAGTGGTCCTGGGGGATTTTAACATCCATGCTGACACCGATCTTGGAGGAGTGCGGCATGAGTTCATGGCCTCCATGACAACCATGGGTCTATTCCAAATCATTTGTGACCCCACACATGAGGAGGGGCATACACTGGATTTGGTTTTCTGCATTGGCCTTGAGGTGGGGGGTCAGTTGGTAGAAGTCAGGGGGTGGAGCCTTTGTCATGGTCTGACCATTACCTCCTTAAGGCATGCATCCTGGCACATGTCAGCCCCCAGTGAGGTGCAGACCTATTAGATCGGTCTGCCCCCCGGAGACTTTGGACCCAGATCAGTTCCAGAATGCTCTGGGGGAGTTTCCCCTGGACCTTGACACTCACTCTGTCGATGCTCTCATAGCCTTCTGGAACACCTTGTTGGCTGAGACCATTGACAGAGTGGCTCCCAGGCATCCGTTGCCCTCCCGAGTCTCCCGCAGGTCTCCTTGGTTTACTGAGGACCTGTGGTGTTTGAAGCGGGAGAGCAGGCAGTTGGAGTGATGGTGGTGCTGGACTCGCGACAAGTATGATCGATCGCAGGATAAGAGCAGTTTAAAAGCCTATGCTGTTGTGGTACAGGCAGCAAAGAAGCAGTTCTTTGCTGCCCTTATTGCATCTGCAAAGTCACATCCAGCGGAGCTTTTCCGGGTGGTGAAAGGTTTGGTCAGTTCTGCCTGTCTCCACCTGGACCTGGAACAACCAAATGTGACTGGTTTATCGAGTACTTCGTAGCTAAGATCTCTCACATCCGCCATGATTTCGGTACCACAGTTATTTCAGAGGATCATCTTGGGGCTATGGATGCCCGTCCTGTCCTGTTTTGTGGGATCGGTTTCAGATGGTGTTGCCTGCTGATGTGGAGTCCTTGTTGGAATCTGTTTGTGTCACCACTTGTGAACAAGATCCTTTCCCATCCTGGTTTGTGAAAGCTAGCCAGGAGATGTTACGGCCATTGCTGGCTGGGGTGGTTAGTGCCTCCCTTCGGGACAGCAGGGTGCCTGACTGCCTGAAGGAGGCTGTGGTTAGGCCCCTGCTCAAGAAACCCTCTCTTTACACTGATGCTCCTGCCAGTTATCGGCCGGTCTCTAACCTTTCCTTTTTATGGAAGGTTATTGAACGGGCTGTGGCATGGCAGATCCAGGAACATCTGGACCGCACCGGTTTCCTAGACCCCTTTCAGTCTGGTTTTTGACCTGGGTATGGTACAGAGACTGCATTGGTAGCCTTGGTTGATGATCCCCGTTGGACCAGGGTCGTCAGACCTTACTGGTCCTGCTAGACCTTTTGGCTGCATTCAACACAGTCGATCGTGAGATGTTGGTGACTCACCTGCGGGACCGTGCTGGGATTGACGGACTGTCTTGGACTGGTTTCGTTCATTCCTGGCCGGGAGAACTCACTGGGTGGTCTTGGGGGAATGTACATCTTCCCCTCGGGACCTCACATGTGGAGTCCCACAGGGTGCCATTCTGTCCCCCCTCTTGTTTAACATCTATATGCAGCTGTTAGGGGAGATCGGGAGATGGTTTCAGGGCATGCAGTGTCATCAATATGCTGATGACACTCAGTTCTACCTCCCTTTTTCCATCGACCCAGGCCATGCAGTCTCCTTATTTTCCCAATGCCTGTCAGCTGTAGGGGCTTGGATGAGGTTGAGCCATCTGCAGCTGAATCCTGACAAGACAGAGGTGATGTTGGTGGGCAAGGACTTGGGGGGCCTGGGAGTGGTTAAATCTCCTCTTGTAGGGGAGGTTCGCCCTCCCATGGTCTCTCAGGTGCGGAGTCTGGGTGTGCTTCTTGATTCATGGCTCAGCCTGGAATTTCAGGTTGTGGCCATGGTGGGGAGTGCATTTTGGCAGTTACATCTTCTCCAGCGGCTTCAGCCATATCTCTGAGACTCCGACCTCACCACTGTCATCCATGCCTTCATCACCTTGAGGCTGGATTACTGCAATGTGCTCTACGTGGGGCTTCCCAAGAAGCTGGTCTGGAGGCTGCAGCTGGTGCAGAATGCCGCGGCCCGTCTCCTTATGGGGGCGGGCCGCAGGGAGCACATGACACCTGTGCTCTGGGCTCTGCACTGGCTGCCTGTAAAGCACCGGGCTAGGTTCAAGGTGCTGGTTTTAACCTTTAAAGCCCATCACGGCCTGGGCCTTACTTATCTGCGGGACCGCCTCACTCCCCATGTGCCCGTGCGACCCCGAGATTGTCCGTGGGAGCCTTTTTGGAGGTTCCCTGGGCGAGATGGGTGGCCACCAATGTTAGATCTTTTTCGGTGGCTGCCCCTGTGCTGTGGAACTCATTCCTGGAGGAGGCTTGGTTGGCTCCCACTCTCCTGTCATTTTGATGTTTGTGTAAGACCTGGCTGTTCCGCCAGGCTTTTGGTGAGGTTGGGGTGTTTTTTCTCCCGCATATGAGATTTTTAACTTTTAAATTGCCTTTATTGTTTTATTGTTTTAATTGTTGTTCATCGCCTCGAGCTGCCCTATGGGCAGGAGGGGCGGGATAGAAATCTTTTATAAATACATTTTTTATTTTTTATATATATATATATATATATAGGCTAGTGCAATAGGGTCTTGATCAGTTTTTTCTAAGCATGTACCACGGTATATATATTTAATAATATTTAATAGCACCCATTTGAATACTTTCAAATACAGGTTAGGATTTCTTGTGACCACACTTCCTTGGCACACCATGCTGTGCATAGCATGAATTGCATCTTGCACATGGTAGATGAGCTATTTTTCCTAGAGAAACTCTAATACCAGTGCAGTTTTTCAGAAGAATCAGCTGTAAATATAAATCCCTTTTCAGGAACTCAAGCTAGGTCTTTCTAGTCCTAGCCCTTGCCACAAAAACAGTCTTCCTCTATTGAGTAAAACAACCTCGCATTTCATGTTGATATTTTCCAAACTTTTGTCTGTGTGAAAAACAAACAAACAAAAAACCCACGCCCCAAAACCTGAATGTTCTGATCAGTTAAAGCAGAACTACATAACACAAAGTTTTAATTGAGAAACCAAAAGTTTATAACACCCACGTTTTTCCTAACAGCTTGGCTTTGGGTTGAACAGATGATGAGTTAGGATTTCCTTAATTGACACAGTGTGGCTTAAATAACATATTTAAAACCGCAAATTATCAAGTGAGGTAAAACTCTGCAGTGTGACAGAATGCATTTCTTTAATTGCCTTCACTGTTTCAGATGAGTTTCTTCATGCCAAAAGAGAGATGTCTTTAGAAACACTAGAAACCAGAATCATTTTCTCTGAACGGCAGTCTTTTCTGAACATGCAACCTGCAAACTTGTTGCAACCCTTCTAGCAATAGTGATGGATGTGACAGAACTGATTTTTGCATTGGCTTTGGAATGCTGTCTCTTCTCTGGTTAATTACAGACTAGTAGTTAATTTCATACATTCCTTTTTAATTTCATACATTCCTTTTTATTTCTTGCTATACTTTGTGAATGGATTTTGACTCATATGGAAATAAAGGACTAAAGCCACTGTAATGGAAATAAATTAGTTTGGATTATTTTGTTTTAATGTATTGTTATGCTGTGAAGTGCTTTGAGCACCATGTGGTGGGGATGAGGGCTATAAAAATTATTATTAATTATACCTTTTGATGGAAACACTGTCACAGAGTCTCACTTCAGCATTGTCTATTAGAAACAGATTCCTCAGCTGTAAAAATGGGGACAATAGGACTTTTTGGCCTTATCAGAATGCTGTGTGGATAAATATGCTAAAGATTGTGAGGTGCCCATATGCCACCATAGTAGTAGCCATAGAACATAAGAAGTGCCATACTGAGCCAGACCAATGGTCCATCAAGCCCAGCATCCTGTCTCCGATGGTGGCCAATTTCAGTTGCATGGGAGAAGTATCAGCCGTCACAATGGGCAATCTGTTCCCTGTTGATTACTCCCTGCTCCTGACAGTAAGAAGTTCCCATCTCATAATCTGCTTGACTAATAGCCATCCAAATACTTGGATAGGAAGGTCCGAGTATAGGTATAAGTCAAGTTGGTCAGGGGATGAGGCCTCTGACTGTCAGGAGCTGTGAGTGAACAGCAGGAAATGGATCACTTCTTCGTGCACTTCTTTAAGCAACTAAAGTTGGCCACTGTCTGAAGAAGATATTGAACCATTATCTGGTCCAGCATGACAATGATGATGATCTTGTGTGACTGAGGAAGAAAGACTCCATAGTCCTTCTCAGCAATGGAAAGCAGGTAGCTGTAGTTTGTATTATACAAAGACCAGAAGTTTGTATAATGCAGTACTGTAGGTGAGCTATTCTCTAATAAAGCTCCTGTCTTCCAGGATACTGTGTACCAGGGGTAGCCAAATGGCAGCTGATGAGACAAATGTCGCTCTTGCTGCCACTAGGGTGCCCTTGCACTGCCTGTTGTGTTGTCACTGACCCCTGCTTGAGCTGGCCCCCACCTGCTGTGGCCAGACCCTTGTCCTCTACTGTCTGAACAGAGCTGCATACAAGCAGGACCCTGCACACATGTGGCCAGGTCACTCAAGCAGGGCCCTGTGTGTGCGCATGACCACATGATGTGGCTGGAACCTGAGAGAGCCAGGCCGCGTGCGCGCCCACTACAAGTGTTTGACTATGAACGTGTTTCTACACGTGTGCACATGCATGAGAGACTGTCCGTGTGCGTTACTCTTACAGCTCTTGGTCATATGAAGATCTTGGTACACTCTGTTGGGGTTAGAAACTTTGGCCGCCCCTGCTGTATGCCAAGTTGCAGGACTTTCAATACAAGTTTAGAATCCCTGCTTTATATGAAACACACATTCCTATTTTACACCCATTCTGCAGGCAAGAACCCGTGTTCATGGCATTTCCTGCATTGCCGCAAATGGAGAAAACACAGTGAACTTGGGTCACTGCCCTATAGGGAGACTGACTTCTAGAACAGGAAGGGATAGCACTCCATCATACTGGATCTAGTCCTTTGTCGTTAAATACCATATGGGAATTCCTTTTGCCTGAGTTACGGGGTTTGGCAGTAAGTGAGGGTGCTAAAGATGATAGGAAATGTCCCAATAAACCTACGTCTTCTGTTGGAAATGAATTCCGCCCTGGATTGTGACAAGGTCCAGTATTCCAGGAGTGCAGTGGTCTCTGTCTGAGTGCGTATTGCACATCTCTGTGCACATTCAACTGTTGCAGGGATTTTGCAGCCAGTGCACTCACACCCAGGTTCTTAGCATCTGCCCACAAGTATGGACTGTGGTAGCATCGTCTCTTTGAGGTCACAGAATTGTGCAAGATTGAATTTGTCACCATGTGTCCCTCCTTACCAATCAGTTTGAGAGAAGGTATCATGGAGAACAGTGAGGCTGTTGAGAGGACTATTTCACAAAACTATTTTACAAAAAGCTGTTTACTTTCTTGTTGCTTTTCAGAGTTTTGGAAAACATTATTGAAACGTACAGATGATAAAATGTTTGAACATCAGAATTACATACAAAGCTGTGCAGTGTATTCCAAGTGTTTTGTAGCTTTTGACAAAAGGAACAAATTTATCTTCAAACCATTTTGCAAAATGCTCTTTTTGGTAATAGAAAAATGGCCAGTAGATGATTTTCAAAGGTTGCACCAGGAGTCTGTGACTCAGCAGGGAAATGAACCCATATCTTTTAAATCCTCATTCAGTATCTTAGCCAGAAGCTGATACTTCCATAACACTAATATACTACATCACAGAATATAATAATAAATAATGATAATTAGTTTTATATAGCACCTCCCTTGCCATAGCACTTAGAGCACTTCACATAGAACTAATTAACACAACTGGGTTTTTTTAAAAAAAATCATCACAACAACCCTTTTAGGTAGGTTAGGCTAGGAGAATATTGGACTGACCCAAGGTCACCCAGTGAATTTCTGGATAAGGCAAGGCTTGAGTGAGGGCCTCCCCATACCTCCCCGTCTAGGTACTGCACTTAGCCACTACACCACACTGGCTTAGTGTGTAGTTCAGTCTTTTTTATTATTATGAT
>QEPC01008071.1:951584-982307 GCA_003113815.1 Sphenodon punctatus
TTGGATGAAGAGAGCAGAGCGGAGATTTCCTAGAGAGAGAGGCAGGAGGGAAGAATGTGAGGAGAGAGGGGGGAGGGGGTGGGACAGGAGCGGGAGGAGGAGGTGGGAGGGAGGCAGTGTCCTGATGGATCTTGTCAGTCTTTGAGGTGAAGAATGATGCAAGATCCTGAGCAGCAAGGGAAGAGGGCGGAGGAGGGCAGGGGGGTTTAAGAAGGGAGTCGAAAGTAGAGAAGAGGCAGCGAGGGTCGTGAGAGAAAGATTCGATCCTGGAGGCATAATAGCATTGCCTAGCTAGGGAGATAGCCGAGGAGAGGGAGAATTTGTAGTGGAGGAAGTCAGGGAGGGAGCGGGATTTGCGCCAGAGGTGCAGGAGCAGAGGTAGCGGATGTTAGGGGTGAGCCAGGGGCGGGGGTTTAGGGGCTGGACTGGGCGTGAAGAGAGGGGGGCAAGAGAGTCAAGGGTCGAGGAGAGAGAGGTGTTGAGAACAGAGATAGCAGAGTCAGGGGAGGAGGAGGAGAAAACCAGGGGGAGGAGGGAGGATAGAGAGGAGGCAAACTCCGTGTGGGTAAAGGAGGCCTGCATATTGTGGAAGGGGCACTGAGAGGGGGAGGAGGAGGGGGGTTGGTGGGAGAGGCTGAAGGAGGTGAGGAAGTGATCAGAATTAGGGCAGGGGTCAAAGGAGAGGTCAGCAAGAGAACAATTTCGTGAGAAGATGAGGTCGAGGGAGTGGCCGTCAGTATGGGTGGGAGAGTCGGTCCAGAGTTGGAGATCGGAGGAGGAGGTCAGAGAGAGAAAGCGGGAGATAGTGAATGTTGAAATCACCAAGAATGAGAGTGGGGATGTCATCGGAGAAGAAGAAGGTGAGCCACGATTCAAAGTCTGGGAGGAAAGATGAGAGGGAAGCCGGGGGGCGGTAGGTGACAGCAACACGAAGGTGTAGAGGGGAGTATAAGCGCACAGAGTGGGCCTCAAAGGAAGGGAAGGAGAGGGAGGGAGGAGGGGAAAGGGTTTTGAATTGGCAGTGCTTGGCAAGGAGGAAACCCACGCCACCTCCCTGGCCCTCAGGGCAGGGTCGGTGAGAGAAGGAAAGGCCCCCGGATCATAGAGTTGCTGGGGTAACAGAATTGGAGGGCGAGATCCAGGTTTCTGTAAGAGCAAGGAACTGAAAGGGGCGAGAGAGGAAGAGATCATGGATGAAGGGGCTTTAGCCACGGAGGAGCGGCAGTTCCAGAGGGAGCAGGAGAAAGGTAATTGGTGTTGGGGAAGCAAGTCTTTAGCAGCAGCTGTCAGTTGTTTTGTTGTCTTGTCTTGTGATTATGCAGTGGATAGGAGTGTCTGCTGAGATTGCTAAGGTAATTTCCCCATGTGAACAGGGAATAGAATTTGAATCAGAGTTTTTAGTTGAAAAGGAGGCACAGCATCTTCTGAACACCTGAATGCTCATTATAGGGGCACTGCCAGGTTGTAGAAAGTCTAAAATATACATCCCTTTTTATTCTGAGTGGTTAGAATCTGGTAGGCAAGATTTCCATACTTAAATGTCCTTTATAACTGTTAGTTTTTAAAAACCCTCTCTGCTTGCCATGTTATTAAATATTAATCAATAACTGCTGTTTTAGCAGCATCTGTGCAAAAACACAGTAGAAAATAGAAAAAATCCTGCTATATGAGGAGAGAGAAAACATGTTTGCCAAGTACAAAAAGACAAAGTCAGTAGGGGAATATGTCTTTTGTTCTGCTGTGTCTAACAGGGTAGAAAAAAAACAAACTACAAAAAGTTGTGGATAATGTCCACTTAATATTTAATCAATACTGTTATTTGTGCAGTAGCAAGGTAGCAGATGAATTCTGGGTCTTTTTTAATAGAATGTGGCTGTAAAAGAGAGAGAAGAAGAGAAACAACATGATTGGAAGATGAAAACGATAGTATTCAGGATAAAAAATGAAGATGACTCAGAGTTATCAATCTTCCACAACCAATAGGTGGTATATAAGCATTTTTTTCTGTGTGTTGGGGGCAGCATGATAGCACTGCTTTATTCTGCATTATATTTGATCATTTCCCTTAGGCCATTTCATGAAAGTCATTTCTTGTTCTGGCTTCTGCAAAGTTTGACAAAAAGTTTCCTCTTATGTTGCTGCTCGTTTTAGACATTGCTAAATTTATTGCACAGACAGGGACAGGTAGACGGTTAGCCATGTTCTCTGACAGCATTGTTAATGATAATAATAATGTGATGATGGAGTTCTTATCATCCATAGGGTATGGAAGAAGGTTTATCTCCTTTTATTTTAGGTGTTAACCAGATGTTGGCCCGTACCCCCACACAGTCTCCACTTGCTCGCACGCACACACGCACGCATTCCCCACTCATGGCATCATCCAAGGACATTGTGGGCCCACCAGTGTATGCTAATGCACACCCACATATCCACCTCCCCTCTATCAGGTTTGACCGCATCCAGGTCCTCCAGTAACACAGTCGCACCTAGTGTGGCTGATAGCGATCAGCTGTGAAGCAGCTGCAAGAGAAGAAAGTCCTTCCTGCACCCCCGCTTTCTCTTCTTGCAGCGGCTTTACAGCTGATCGAGTGCTGCTTCTGATGTAAAGAGGGGGGGGGAGGTCACAACCAGAGAATGTTTCTTCCTGGCTGTGATCCACCTTTCCACCAGAAGCAGTGCTCCCATGCTTGGGTGGCTGTTTCCTGCAACGACTTCACAGCTTGTCACTGTGAAGCTGCTGCAAGAGAAGAGCGCTCTTTCTGATTGAAAGTTGGGGTCACAGCCATGGAAAAAGCCTTCTCTGGCTGTGAGCTCCTTTGACATGGTGGCCTGAATGCCCCTCTCTCCCTTTAAGATCTGCGGGGTATGAAGAGCGGGAGTCCTTTAAAGATCAGAGCCTCATGTGAATGGGGGGCTGCCAGAAGAGCTGAGGGCACAGATGTGCCTAACAGACACCTGTGGGGTGGTAGGGGTGGGCTCTCAGGCTGGCGAAGGAGGCTGGCGGAAAACAGAGAGAGTTAACTTGCAGGGAGCCCAAGCAGCGCTAGAGCTGTGCATTGCAGCTGAGACTGCACCTGACATAAAATTGACATGCTGGCTCAGAGAGGTGGCTGGGCAGTGGGAGCGATAGGAGCCAGATCCAGGAGGCTTGTCCATGGACCAAGGCTCCAGCGTGGCCAGTGGCAGGGACCCTGGCTGGACCCCGCCAGCGTGGGATGTTTTGAGAATGAGCTGAGGGAAGCCAAGTCAGGCTGGGAGCTGGGAAGCTCACCTGGGCAGGTACATTTGGGACCCAAAGGGGCTGTGAGGCTGGGACAGCGAGTAGACACTGGGGCCAGGGTAGGTGCCCTGTGACACCCTTTCCATCAGAAGCAGCTTCAGCAGTGTAAAGCATCCCAGATGTGAAGCAGCCACAGCTCTGATTGCTGTGAAGCCGCTACCAGAGGAAAGAGTGAGGGTGCAGGAAACAGCCGCCCATGCACAGGAACGCTGCTTCTGATGGAAAGGGTGGGGTGGGAAGGGCTGATTTTAACCTTTAAAGCCCTAAATGGTCTAGGCCCCACATATCGAAGAGGCTGCCTTTCCTTCCATGCTCCATTGCGGCCCCTGCAGTTGGCAAAGAGCGCTTTCCTGCAGCTGCCACCTACTAATCTTATTCTCATGACAAAGGCCCGCAGAGAGGCGTTCTTGGTTGCTGCCCCTAGGTTACGGAACTCCTTTCCTCCGGAGATCTGTCAGAGCCCGAACCTGAGCGGTTTCTGGAGGGGGTGCAAAACTGATCTTGTTTGTAAGCATTTGATGGGCAGGATTCGGGGATGAGGTGAGAGGGTTTAGGGGTGAGGGTGGGTTTTAATGAGGTTTTTTTCTTTTCTTTTAATCATGTTTTATTGCATTTTCTGTGTTTTTTTATTATGTAAGCCTCCTGAGCTTTTGGGGAAGGGCGGTGTAAAAGTTTATATAAATAAATAGTCAGGGAAGAAGCCTTTTCTGGCAGTGTTCCCCTTGTCATCAGAGCCAGGGCTGGGGAGAGGGAAAGTGCAGAGTGGCACCACCTGTGGCAGCTACTGCCAGCACGTGAAATGTGGGCAGGGGGCTGCGCGTTTATTAGCTCTACATGCTGAAACATGTGAGTGGGGGCTGCATGGACCAAATACGGATTCCAACGGGTTATTTGTCTCATTTAAAAACACCCTAAGTCTCAAATTGGGGGTGTTATTGGGGATTGGGGCTCAGTACCCCACTCTAGGCTGTTGTGACTCAGTTTCCCTGGTTTGCAGCAGTCACTGGATCAGCTCTCTCTCTAGAACTGATTGAGCCTGCAACGGGTGAACCTTCTTGTCACCTTTTCAACCACAGCGTTTCCCAGCACAGACTCTCTCTCTCTAGGTTCGTCTGTGTTTGTAAACACAGAATTAACCCCAAACTGTCTCTCGCCATTAGCAATTCCACTGGACCATATGAAGTTCAGTAAAAAGAGGTTTAATGAATAAATCATGAATAAGCATGCAGTGCAAGATTATACTTGAGAGTGCAGAAATGAAAATAACATAACCAATAACGCATTCCTATCTGTACTTGAATTCTCCTGATTTAGGCTTCCCCTAATCCAGGTCCAAGGGTATTTCAGTTCATGTCACAGCCAGCAATGGAAAGCTTGGTCGGGTATCAGTCTTTATCATGATGCAGATGGAGCTCAACAAGCTGATCTCATCCAAGTGAGAGAGATAGAAAGATAGCTCCTTTCTTTGTCTTATCTCCCCCATTAAGTACCTTTCCAGGGTCCTTTGTTTTATTTTCCCGCCCGGTGACTCTGTGCTTTCAGTCACGTCCACAGAAAGAAATCAACTCAATGGTCTATGGATAGTGTCTGCAGAGGTGTTCAGGCTTTTTCTGAATACACATTCGGCATGACTTTGCATTTCTCGAAGTGAGTTTCCAGTTCTCAGCTTTCATATTACATACATGTTTAAACTTTACCTTTACATATTTGTTAGACCTGTAGTCTATATGTAGCCCAGTGTCTCCCAATGACAGGAGGTCATGCAGGCAAAAAGATTGGGAACCACTGTATTATATTATATCACAAGCAGTTTCTGGTAAGGTGAAACTGTTATATCTCCTACTGTTCATGGGTACTTTCCCACTCCTTTCTTTGTATATTTTCCTTACATTTCTCAATGTGCCCTCTCAGTTACTGCTTGTATGTGAATTCATTAGTAGGTATTTGTCATGCAGCGTTATTTAGGACTCAAATCATGAGTGGATGCATTAGATCTGGCACTAAGTTTTCCCTGCAAACCAACATGCAAAAAGTCTAAGGGCTGCCCTTCGACCTAAGTCCTCCCAAAAGGTAATTACAGACCTACAGCCAAAAGTTCAAGCCAAGGTTCATATTCATAGTCACTTCTGCTCTTGGGTAAGTGAGAAATCCTTTGGTGGCCTACCTATGGTGTAGCAGGGAGCAGTTCTGTGCAGCGGCTGCCCCTTTAAGAGGGCTGAACGTGGGCACCAAGAGGAGTTGGAAATGGGTGTTAAGAGTGAAGTGATCAAATTTGCAGACGACACCAAGTTATTCAAGGTAGTTAAAACATGAGCAGACTGAGGAACTGCAATGGGATCTTACGACACTGGCTATCTAAATGTCAAATGAGATTTAATGCGGACAAGTGCAAAGTGATGCACAAGGGAAAAATAATCCAAACTATGCGTTGCGTACACAATGCTGGGTACTAAGCTAGGAGTTACCCCTCAGGAAAAGGATCTGGGAGTGGTTGTGGACAATACAATGAAATCCACAGCGCAGTGCGCAGCAGCGGTCAAAAAAGCAAACAGAATGTTAGGAATTATTTGGACGGGGATAGAGAACAAAACTGAGGATGTCATAATATACAAATCAATACAAATCAATGGTGCAACCGCACCTCGAATCATTGTGTGCAGTTCTGGTCGCCCTATCTCAAAAAAGACATAGCTGAACTAGAAAAGGTACAGAGAAGGGCAACAAAAATGATCAAGGGTATGGAAGGGCTCCCGTAGGAGGAGAGGCTTGGTAGGCTGGGGCTCTCCAGCTTGGAGAAGAGACGACTGAGAGGAGATATGATAGAGGTCTATAAAATCATGAGTGGTGTAGAACTAATAAACAAGGAGCAGTTATTTACCCTCTCAGCTAGTACTAGAACTAGGGGACACTCCATGAAACTCCTGGGTGGCAAGTTTAAAATAAAATAAAATATTTTTTCACTTACCATATAATATTGGGTTGTGGAATCTACTGTCAGAGGCTGTGGTAAGGGCCAGTACTATAGCTGAGTTTAAAAGAGGTTTGGACAAGTTTCTGGAAGATAGGTCCATTAGCAGCTATTAGCCGGACAGGATCAGGAAACATGACGGGAGCTGGGGGAAAACAACAGGGAATGGATCCCCCATTGTGACCTGTTGGGTGCTTCTCCCAAGCCACCATGATTGGCCACTGTCGGAGACAGGATGCTGGGCTAGATGGACCATTGGCCTGACCCAGTATGGCACGTCTTATGGGCGTGGCAGAGCCAGTCCTGAGGGTATGTGCCAGCCTGTGAAGGAAACAGGCTGAGAAACCCTGACACAGAGTGGGCAGGACACTGGCCCTTTTAGGCACAAGAGTGGAAGCCTGGCCACGACCACTCTGCCTATATCAGAAGCTGGAAGGCAGTCTCTGCGTGGATGCCGAAGGAGCAACATCTCCCAAAGAACTGCCTAAAGTGGATTCGTCCCACTATACGCTCTCCAAGGTGCTGAAGGCTGGAAGAACCAGAGTGGACCCAGGTACTGGGAGAGGCTGTACCTGGAAGGGAGCTTCCTGCCTGGGGAAGGCTTGGCCAAAACCTGGGGCCTGAGGCCTGGCTACTGTGTGGACTTTGGGAGGTTGTTATAGCGTCTGTTATTCCAGTCCTTGGGAAGAGATTGTGCTGGGCCTGCAGGGTGGAGGTGGACGAGCTGGCAGCACAGGGACTAAGGAACTGTGTATGTGTCTAATAAAGAGACTGTTGATTTGAACCCCTATTGACTGGTGCAGTGTTGTTCCAAGGCTGAACCCCCTTCCCCGGGGGGATACAGCCAACTGAAGGCTGAATAGGCATGGCAGCGGGGTGAGCTAAATCCCTGAGAGAGACCCCAGCACCCCGTGTGGCCCTGGGAAGACCCCTGCTACATATGAGTTTATAAGGCATCAAGACTGCAACCTCACTTCAAGGTTCTGTGCTGCAGGATATGTCATTTCAAGCAAGGACTGTTCTATTTTCCATCTCTTGGCTTACTCTGTTCCCCACATAGCCAATCCCTATGGTGTTGCCTAAAGATGGAAACTAGGAAATAAGTGACAACCGTAGAGTCTTGCTCTACACGTATGGTTGTCCTGTTTATTCTTCCTGTAAATAGAGTTCTGGGCTGACAAACTGATGTCCCATAAATGATTTTCGTGCTTCCTTGGAAAATTGGGGAGAGCAGTTCTGATTAAAACAAAGCCAGAACCACAGATGCTCTAATATTAATAGCAGTGGTGGCTTCTGCAAAAATAGCTGTTAAATGGGGAGTAAAAAAAAGAAAAAGGCTTTGCACATAACCAAAAGTGTAATGAAAATGGAACTTTCAAGTATATAATGTTGTCAGCTGGAATGATTGTGACTTTACAATTTTCCAAGGCACTGGCTTTATTTGATGTACAAGATTTGAGGGTTGTAAAAAGGTTAATGTGAAACCTCGGCTGGAAGGTTCTAAAGGTGGTAGAGCACAAGGTGACAAAGTTTTCACTTATTCATTATGCATGAAATCTTTTGGCCACATTGTCCGTTTTGGCCTTGTTGTCCTTTTTCTGTACTTTGACCATGAGACTGTGGCAAGGACTGGACCAGCCCACCCCCACTGAACAGGGTAGACACTCAGGGGTGGTAAGAGGTGGGGTGTCCCATAGACTCCAGAGTACCACTCTGAGAGAGCCAGATCCCAAGGTCTTCTTCTTCCCATTCATCTTGGTGCTCCTTCCACAATAAGTGTGTTTGGTCTGTGCCGCTCAGCTGTTACTGGACTTGCAATGCAGCTGGATAAGATGTGGTCACATCCAGATCAGTGCTGGTAATGTGGATAGGTTGCAGAGGAGGGGAGTGTCAGAGGTGATTTACCCAGGGCAGTAAGACAGGGTGGCAAAGGGTATTTTCAGACGTGACGAGATCACGCTCAACCATGGTGGATTCCCACCGGGTGAGAAAGGTCTCGTCACGTCTGAAGGGGGAACGGAAGTACCCCCTCCCCAGATGTTCACCCCCATCAATCACGGCGGGGAATCACATTCACCACGCGATCGGCTGAACTGGCGGGGCTGGCTTCGATCGCGTGGTGAATGCGATTCCCCACCATGACGAAGGGGCCCGTCCCGTCTGGACGGCTACCAAGGCCCGGAATCCACGGCGGGATTCCGGGCCATGGTCAATTCGGGCGGGCGGGCGGCGAGGGAGCGTGGGGGGGGGAGGGGCCGTGCGGCCGCACGTTGCGCTGCGTGGCCCCACCCCCTCCCCGATTCCCTGCCGGGATCAGCTGGCACATCTGTTGGATGTGCCGGTGTGATTACGGTGGGGAATCCCCAAGGTGATTCCGTGCCAGGGCGACTAGCGTCCCGTCACGTCTGAAATCACCCAAAGTTGAGATGCCCTGCTCAAGAAGCACATGAATGGTAGCCTCAGTTCAGGAACTACCGGACAGCAGTCTGTGGCCTGTGTTGCATAGAAGAATGGCGAGATTATGTCTAAAACTATTGGTCAAGTTGTCAGCAGGTATAAATCAGTCCTTCCAATGGTCTGTACTGATCTACACCCTCTGAGAATCTAGCTTTACTTATCTGTTTCTCAGTCATATAAATTATAGGTATTTAAGGAATAAAATCCAAATAATCAGCCACGCATAGGGTTAAGACTAAACTATGAATAATGGTCAGATGTTGCAGAAGCAGCCTTCTTTTTGAGAGACTGAAGTAGAAAGTCCTGGGGAAATTCGATTAGACACTCAGTCTTGAGTGAATAAGAAACTGGTTAAGGACACTGACACTATTTTTTATTTTATTTATTTTTTATTTTATTTACCAATACGTATATCCCGCCCTCTCCTGCACACAATGGCAGCTCAGGGAGGCTCACAACAGTAACAAAAAACAATAAAATTAATAAAATTAACAAAATACATTACATTTTAAAAGGGCAGAAATAAACCCCTCCCCCCCAACCCAACACGTCTCCCTCTCCAAAGGCCTGACAGAACAACCAGGTCTTACACTGTCGTTGGAAAGAAGGTAGGTCTGGGGCTAGGCGGGCCTCCGATGGGAGGGAATTCCACAGCTTAGGAGCGGCCACCGAGAATGCCCACCCCATCGTCGCCACCTGGGAAACCTGGGGGACTTCGAGTCGGGCATCCTCGGCTGACTGCAGTGGCCGTACCATGGTCTGAGGCATGAGGTGGTCCCACAGATAGGTGGGGCCTCGGCCGTTTAGGACTTTATAGGTTAGCACCAACACCTTGAATCGGGTCCGGAAAACAATAGGAAGCCAGTGCAGAGAACGGAGCACTGGTGTAATGTGCTCATGACCGCCCATCCCCATAAGGAGATGGGTCACTGCATTCTGCACGAGCTGCAGCTTCCAGACCATCACCGAGGGTAGCCCCACATAGAGTGCATTACAGTAGTCTAACCTAGAGGTGATGAAGGCACGGATGATGGTGGCCAGATCAGAGTTTGAAACATACGGCTGCAGCCGTTGCACCAGATGTAATTGGTGAAAGGCGCTCCTCGCCACTGCCTCACCTGAGAATCCAGGCAGAGCTGCAGGTTGAGGAGCACCCCCAAACTACGGACCTGAGTGGCTTGTGCGGGCAGACCCCATCAATGATAGGGGCCACGACCCCCCCCAGCCCTACCCACCACCATCATCTCTGTCTTGTCGGGATTCAGCCTCAGACGACTCACCCTCATCCAGTCCCCCACAGCTTCCAGGCACTGGGTAAGCACCGAGACTGCCGGGTCTGGGTCTGCTGAAAAAGAGAGGTAAAGCTGTGTATCAATGGCGTACTGATGACATCGTATGCTGAATCCTCTCACGACCTCACCCAGAGGCTGCAGACACATTGAACAGGAGGGGGGACAGAATAGAGCCCTGTGCGACTCCACACGTGAGGTCACGGGGAGATGACGAGCACTCCCCAAGCACCACCTGCTGAGTTCTTTTGGTCAGAAAAGAGAGGAACCAATTGAGAACAATTCCGCCCACCTCTGCTCAGTCCCACAGGCGAGCCACCAACATTTCATGGTCAACAGTATCAAATGCTGCCGACAGTTCTAGCAGAATCAAAAGAGATGATCTGCCCCAATCCAATTCATGGCACAGGTCATCAACCAAAGCCACAAGTGCAGTCTCCGTGCCAAACCCAGGGCGAAAGCCAGACTGCAAGGGATCAAGAAAAGGGAAGGTTAGAGACTGGTCGATAGCGGCAGGGAAGTCAATATCAAGTGATGATTTCTTCAGCAGAGGTCGCACCACGACCTCCTTGAGGCGGTCTGGCACTCTGCCCTCCCTAAGGGAGGCATTAACAACCTCAGCCAGCAACGATCTCATGGCAAACTTTAAATAGTCAGGATGGGCAAGGATCTAATGTACAACAGGTGGCTCTAACTGACCCAAGAACATCCCTGCATCAGCGGGCGACACCCACTGAAACTGATCCCACAAAATCGAGCAAGGCAGGGCATTCATTACCTCTGGTTCTCCCACTGCTATAAGCGTGGCATTGAAATTGTGGTGAAACCGAGTGATTTTATCCATGAAATAATCGACAAACATGTCACAACGAGCACTGGAAGAATCCAGTTCCAGGCATAGAGAGAGGCCGGACTGACCCACCCCCCCTCCCAAAAGCTCAGCTGGACGCGACTTCACGGATGCTATGAGGGCAGCAAATAAAATCTTCTTTGCTGTCCGCAGAGCCACCACATAGGTTTTTAAACTAACTCTATGCTGCAATTGGTCAACTTCAGCTCGAGTGCGACGCCACCATTGCTCCAACTCCTGTCCCTCCTGCTTCATCTGTCGCAGGTCCACTATAAACCAGGGAGACCTGTGTCATTGGCATTCGGGAAACGGACGCGTAGGAGCCATTCATCAATGGCCTCGGTCAGCATGACATTCCACAGGACTACGAGGTCATCGAGTGAATGACCTTCAAGATTGGGAGGTATTTCCCCAAGAGCTTTCCGGAACCGGGAGAGAACCAACCGAACTGGTTCAGCACCTTTCTGGGGACTGACGTGCGTCGGGAGACAGGCCTGGAGGAGATAATGATCTGACCATGACAAGGGCACCACTGACAGCTCCCCCCCTACTGGATCCCCCGCCTCAAAGCCAGTGCAGAATATTAAGTTCAGGGTATGTCCCTCATCATGTGCTGGGCCAAAAACCCTCTGAGACAGTCCCATGGTTGCCATGATGGCCATGAACTCATGCTCTGCCCCCCCCCAAGTTCAGCATCGGCATGGATATTGAAATCCCCCAGGGCTACCGTCCTCAGAGACTGCAAGACCACATCTGACACCGAATCCGCTAGAGCATGTAGGGATGCTGCCAGACAGGTAGGTGCATGGTATACCAGCAGCAGCCTTAATCTATCTCCAGTCAAATCAAACACTAGATGGATGCCCTCAGTATCCAAAATAGTCTGCACTGGATATCTCCTCACAGTCCAAGTATCCCTAAAAAGAATGGCTACACCGCTCTCCCTACCCCCTGTCCCTCTGGCCGAGACTGATGCTGTACAGAGTACCCAGCTGGAACAAGGTTGGCCAAAATTGGCCCTGACTTACTGTCCAGTCAGGTCTCCATAACACACATGAGGTTGGCTGACCGATCAAGGATTAACTTCCTGATTGTAGTGGACTTATTCACCACCGACTTTGTGTTAATCAGCAGCAGTCTCGAACCAGGGACTCTCCCATTCTTGACCACCACACCCTCTGCCTGGAGGTCAGTGAGGGGAATCGGCACTAAACACCTATCCCTCTTCACAGATCTCATCTGCCTCCTAAAGGGACCATAATTGCTTTGGCTGATCATGACCCCAGTAGCTGCAGAATCCGCCCCCCTGGCCCTGCAACCCGGTGGCTGTCCCGCCCAGCCAATGAGGGAGACCCAACCCTCCTCTCTTATCCCCCTCCTCCCTTATCCCGGTGGTGGGAGCTGTCTCCTCCCTCCCTCACACTGATGGAGCAGACCTGTCCCTCCCTAACCCAGTCCCCCCCCCACCATAACCATACCAGCCTCCACCCTCACCCCTATACACATCTAGATGTGTATAAGAGACAGGGCCTGGGGTCCCCTTCCTCTGGGGTGAGCCTCACCTGGCTCCCAGCCCCAACAGCAGTGGCAGGTTGGGAGTTCCCAACCTGCAGGTGATGGCAGCAGCGGCAGCAGCCTGGGGATCCTGGCAGTGGGATGCTTCAGTTGGTGGTGATTTTGTCCTGAAGCAGCACTGGACCAGTCACTGGTTAATCCCCTCCCGCCGGAAGGGGGATGTGGAGGACTCTTCAAGTACGCCGAGCGGGTTCCCAGTCTCTGTCACTTCAGCCCTCTCCAACGGCCTTTTGGTGTCGCCCTTTAGGCTGGCGCTGCCAGGCCCCAGCCCTAGAATAAGTACCTGTGAGGAGGGGGCGGGGGGGAGAAGAGGGTCCAGGTGTCAGCACTCTCCCAGGGAGCCAATAAGCCCTTGCATTCCTCTGGAGCTGCCAGTGCAGCACACACCCCTGCCAGGCCCCAGCCCTAGAATAAGTACCTGTGAGGGGGGTGGGGATTGGGGGGGAAGAGTCCAGATGTCAGCACTCTCCCAGGAAGTCAATAAGCCCTTGCATCCCTCTGGAGCGGCCAGTACAGCACACAAATCAGTTACTTCTTCAGACTTTTTAATTTCATTTTTATTCTTGATGGCAAATAAATCTTGCTCACCTGTGGTGTATACAGTTATGCTCACCGCAGTACAGTTGTAGAGCACATTCATGCAATGCCTTTTGCCCTTGCAAACTATTTACTTGCAAACTTTATCGCTATCTGTGTATATCTCGTCCAGCAACACGGTGGCAGAGAACAAGAGCATGGTAAGAATTTTACACAATGGGTGCTTTCAGAAGTGACAGCTCCTACCGCCATCATGAACGTACCCAGGTGGTGGTGGGAGCTGTCACTATCGTTGCAAATTCACGTGGCTGCTGACCTAACGTGATGACAGCTGGGTGGCCAGGGAGGGGGAGACCTACCTTGCCCCTGCACTGTGTGCAGCAGCCCACTCGCAGCTGATGGTTAGACATAGAGACCGGTGATTACCACATGGCACACACACCCCTCTCGACCACTCTGGACCGCAGTAAGTCAGATTTGAAAGCTTACTGTGCTCCAGGTCCAGCGGCCAGGAGGAGGCCAACTTGCCCATTCCCCTTTAGTCCTTCAAGGTACTCAAAATGGGCTCCACTGAAATTTTACAAAGGCATCTAAATCCTCCCCCTGATTGTCACCCTAGTGGGTATCCTAAAACTCGCTAGCTTGGTTCTCTCACTCGCTCCGGATGTCCTCCCTCCTTGTGGGACCATCTTTCATTCACCCAAAAAAACAACAGAGATTGGCAGTGACTACCCAGGAAGGAGACTCGCACCCTCCTCCCTGGGAAATCCACCTGACCTGACACAACACAAACAGAGGGGCTGGGAGGGCACTCTCACTGCCCACCAGCCCCAAACAACCACTCAGTCCACACACAATCAACAAAAGAGGGCCCTCTCACTGCCCGCCAAACATAAAACACAAAAACAACACTCACCAAAGATGGTCCATTATCCACTGCGGGGGGAAAGACCAGGACGAAAAAAAGTTCATATATTTTATTTTGTATTTCACACTGAGCCTTTTGAGGGAAGAGCAGAATAAAAATGTAAATAAATAAATTTAAGGGAGCCCACTTTGCCACTGCAGACCCGTCCCTTCCAGGGATATAAAGGTCAGGAAGCTGCAGGGGCCAGGTAGTCTGCGGCTGGGAGCCAGGCTGAGCAGGCCGAGAGCTCAGGAGGCTCTACATTTGAGTCTGGCCAAGGTGCTGAAACATGGCGCAGGAGCATGGCAAGACTTGGCTGGCCAAGAAAGGCAAGGATCAGAGGGCCCTATCTGCAGAATCAGGAGCCTGGCTGCTGGGTCACCCCAGGGGCTGACAGGGTATCAAAGGTGAAGCCCAGGAGTCACAGAAGCCAAGCTCGAGAGGTGCTTCAGGTCTGTGAGGCAGCTGGGCATTTGGTATGGGAAGGATGAACATGCAGATGTATGCAAGGAGGTGGTAAATAAAAGCCTCCAAGTAAGTAGTGACTAACATGTCCTGGTCTGTGAATTACTAAAAGGCCTGGCTCCTATGAGTACTACTTACCTGACTGGGGAAGGGGCCTTATTATAAGGAAACACAACTAGAGTGGATTTTGTCTTTCCTTGTTTGTGCTGGTTCTGCTCCATGAATTCCTGGCCACTGGTTTCCTGAGTTGTGGCTAACCCTGGAAAAACAGACAAGCCTCCAAAAAGCCAGTGGGAGTTGAGGGGTACTCTGCACTTTGCCCATCATTTGCACCTGCAGTTCTTTGCCAGCAGAAATCATACCTGCAAAGCCAGAGTCTGGCTCAAGCACTGGAAGGAAATCTGGCCCATTGTAACTCTGCGTATTTTCACTGTATTATATTTTGATGGTCACCAGGGACAGGTAGTGACTGGCACTGGGACTCCGAGTCTGCCTTCTCTGTGTGATAATGAGGAACTATTACCTGTGCCTGGGGAGCTGTGTCTGTTTACAGTCATACACATGGGAAAAAGCAAAGAGATTAGAAACCAATTAACTCAAGGACTAGGTAGGTATGGAATATACCTGCTACTTTGGAATCTACTCTAATGTTGTTTTTTCCCTCCACACTTCTTTTATATTTCTGAGAGAGACAGCCATGCTGTCTCCTCTGAGCACTCTCTTAACACTTGGTAGCTATTACAGCAGCTGTCGGATATTCCCCTCAGCCTCTGCTTTTCAGTCACAGCCCAGAGCTTTGCTGTGTATCTGAACAAAGCAAGGCAGTAGGAAAACTGTTTGGGATTTTGTCATTTCCATTTTGTTAGGATGGGGTTAAAGTTACTATTGGGGGGCAGGGAAACAGAATATTATAAATCAATCTTGGATTATCTAAATTCTTCCTGTTTGGACACAAAATGATTGGAGTAATGTACAGAGGATAGGCTTGTTTTGTTATAGCTAGCTACACAAATGCATAGGTGAAAATGATTAGTGATTTTGGGGTGCTCATCGTGACTCTTTAAAAGAGTCTGGTTGGCAGCTGATGGTTGTTCAGTGCTATATGAAAACAAATCTCAGTAAGGGGTCTTGAGTTGTGCACTCAAAGTTACTAATTATCTTGTAAATCATCTCCCTTCCTCCTATCAGTCATTTTTTCATAAAATTACATTTGGGGGTATTTTCTTATTTACTTTGATACTTGAAAGCTTGAGAATGAAGTGATATGTGTGGGCTTAGTTTTCTTATTTTTTTTTTTTTTAAAGTGTTGTTTTAAACGGGAGCTGTCTAGGACTGGAATTGTTGAGGAAATGGGCTATGTAATATAGGAAATGGAGGAATGTAAATAACTATAATAATGGCTAAATACTCCTTAACTAGTACTTTACCTTTAGTAAGCTGTAAAGTCTAAAAGTGAAAAAAAGCTTTTAACTTTATCATGATTTTTTGTTTTTCAATTTAATCTTTTACCCTTTCATTTATAAGCAGGTCAACAGAATTGGGTGCAATCCTAACCCCAGTGAAATCCATGTGGAAGTCTCATTGACTGACTCCGCTAGGGTTAGGATTGCACTCTTTGAAAATAACCTGTCAGTGTCAGCTGTCAAACAGAACTAGAGCCTTTATGGGGTGTAATTATGACCTCTCTAAACAGCAGGTATGTAACCACTGTTCTCCAGTTCAGGTTTAAACTGCATACCTTGTTGATTATTCCATGACTGTCAATTTGGTAGAGACAGGAGACAAAGTATATTATATTATATTATACCCCACACCTTCCTCCAAATAGCAGCTTGGGGCAGCTCACAATATAAAAATTTAAAAATATAAAATACAATAATACAAAATACAATAAATAAACAAGTAAAAACAACACCATAAAATGGTGGGGTACCAGAAAAATAAAAAACCTACTACCCTAACCCTCCACCCCCTACCCCTACCCATCTCCCTTACCGGAAGCTGGGCAGAACAGCCAGGTCTTACATTGTTGTTGAAAAGAGAGGTTCGGGGCCACACAGAGACAGACCTCTGCTGGGACGGAGTTCCACAACCTTAATGCAGCTACCAATAATGCCCTCTCCATAGTCTCTCCCCGAGATACCCAGGGGACTTTGAGAAAGGCACCCCTGGTTTATCACAGGAGCCGATCCAGAGCCCAGGGAGTGAGGTGATCCCGCAGATAGGCAGGGCCCAGGCCGTATAGGGCTTTATAGATAAGTACCAACACCTTGAATTGGGCCCAGAAGACTATAGGCAGCCAGTGCAGAGAATGGAACACTGGTGTAATGTGCTCATGTGTTATGGTGTAATGTGTTATGATATTGGACCAATTTCTATTGGCGAGAATATACAAACTTTCAAGCATTACGGAGTCTTCCAGGTCAAACTAAAAGAAAGAACTTTAAAAGAAATGTAGAACATAGAAAGAAACTAAGAACTTAGTTTAATAGTCTTGAAAAGCACTTTCCCTGTCCAACTCCAATTATGGCCTTGTACAGTCCCAGTTGTGGATAAGAAATTAGGTGTCAGTCCTTCATAAGGAATTACTAGGGCACATACACCACTGTGTCCATGTGGGTTTCCCTTGAAGTTGGTGGGAATTGGGAGATCTGAGAAGAAGCCCTATTTTCAGGTATCTTTCTGTATATCTCGTACTAGGGCAGAATTCAGTGCCACAGCCGCAGAGATCACGGGTTCTTCCTGTAGAAGTTCGACCTGTTGTACTTCAGGGTATACATGTACCTGGTTATAAACGTTTGGTGTATTAGCCTTATAGTAAACAACCCATTTGAATTGGGAGATAGTTGCTGTCTAAAACCTCTGCATTTCTACGGGTATGACTCCTCTACCGATTGCAGGGAGTTTAGTAAGACATCAAACACTAACTTAGCCATGTTTTACAATGATAAATAGTTTTCAGTGAACCTTGGGTATTCCTAGCACACAGGGCCTGATTCACCGCTCTTGTTACTCCAGATTAACCAACACCAATACACTTCTATTGTAGATCTCACTGGAAATTCTTCACAATACTCTTCAAAAGAAAACTGTCAAGAAAGGAGGGTTTCTTGAAATGTTAAAAAAAAAAATTAATTGAGGAAAAATACCAATCAATTGAAAAAATTTCACTATAAAGGAATGAAGTATTTTTCATGTGCATCTGGAATGAAACTTTTTTGGGGGTGCTCTGTGCATAATGGGATATAGACAACTTTTAAATGTTTTTTGTTTTTAAATGCAATCTCTAGGTTAAAAACAAATGTGCGACCAGTGGGACCGCTCCCCAGACGGCCCCAGGGTGGAAAGTCGCAGGCGTCATGGCCTGGGTCAGGTTGGGGCACAGAGTGGCCATGACATGACAGTGGCCAGGGAGCCATTCCGCTGGCCACATGGCCTGGGTAGTGCCGGGAGCACAACAAATGTGCAGGCAGGCCGGCCCTGCCCGCACTTTTCTCCTAGCACCCCACCACGACAGGCTGCCATGGTGGACAATGAGGCACAGCCATGGCTGCTGGCAATCATAGCCTCCAGGCCAGATTGGCCAGGCCACAACAGACATGCTAGCACACTGTGGCCCAGTTGCATGGCACTGGCACTGAAAATGTGCAGTGTCTCCTAAAAACCTGGAGTACCTGACTGAAGACCTCTGAGCCTTCAAAACGTGCACACATTCACCAACAGAAGTGGGTCCAAAACAAAGTATCAACTTAACTGCTTTGTCTCTTATCTTTCTTGCATTTGGGACCAACACAGCAACTGCCCTCTTTAAAAGAAACTTTAAAAGAACCACTGAACAAAGGTAGGAATGTTCCCCAAGGCAGGGGCTGTTTAAATTTGTTTGACAAATCCATCCGTGATTGTGAGGCACTCAGATACCAGAGTGGCAGTGACAGAACAAGGACATTAGAGAGTCTGGACAGAAATTAGTTTCCCTTTATTGTCTCTCTTTAACATTTCTGCAAACGATGAAAAGTTAATATTTGCAGGATTGTTTCCACCATCAACAGCACAAGCATGAATGGCTGTATGTTTATTTCCTTTTATTTAGTTATTTATGCCTTTTGGTGAACGCCAGGTTGTTGGTGTCTAACACCGACACCACTAAAGTTTCATGTTTCCATGTACGGAGCCTAATTGCAACATGCCCATTTCCCCAGGCCACAGCAGATCCTTTTTCTGTCTCCCTCACTTGCCTTCACTTCTCGTACTAGACCTTTTGAATGCTTGCCACAAGCATTGGAGAAAGAAGTGATGCCTTTGTTCCTGAGTGCACCAGCTGGTACTTGTATTCCAGGTCCCTTGACACAATGGTCAATCGTTTCCCCCCCTCCCCACTCTGATTTATCTCTTGAGGTGTAGTCTCATGGGAATAGCTAGACTGGAATGGTCCCTAGTGGAGAAGGGGGATTTACTGATGAGAATACCCAATCATAAAGCTCCCGGTGAAGATGCACTTCCTGGGGAGCTCTTTTCCCAATGTTCCAACTGATGGGTCCCAATTTTATGTAACCTCTTTACATTTATTAATCATTCAGGTTGCATTCCCCCAGGCTGGAACTCAAGTACGATAATTCCTATCTTCAAAAAGGGTGATAGGTTGCTCCCTGCCAATTACAGGCCTATAAGCCTTATTGATATCATAGCCAAGGTTTATGCTAGAGCATTGTTACATAGGTTGGAATATTGGGCTGAAACTAACCAAATTTTGGCCGAGGAACAAGCCGGCTTTAGGACTGGCCGCTCCACTATGGATCAGTGCTTTATTCTGGATCATTTGGTCTTCAAATATGTTACATCTAAACGTACAAAACTCTGTGCAGTGTTCGTGGATTTAAAAGCAACCTTTGACTCTATTGATAGGAACCTACTGTGGGATAAGCTCAGGAGGTCTAATATAGATCATAGGCTTTTAAGCCTTGTGCAACTCCTCTACACCAATACTGACATGAGAGTTAAACTCAGTAACAAAGGCCTTCTGTTGGACATCATTACTTCTTCTAATGAGGTAAAGCAGGGCTGCGCCCTGGCCCCTTTTTTGTTAAATTTCTTTGTCAATGACATAGTGTGCCACCTAACAAAAGATCAGAACCATCCTCCACTTATAGGCCAGAGATCTATTTCAGTTCTGTTATATGCGAATGACATGGTGCTTCTGTCTTTGACTAAAGTGGGCATGCGTAGACTACTAGTGGACCTGCATGATTACTGTGTCGCCAACCACTTGGAAATTAATTATCTGAAATTAAGGTTTTGGTATTTGCTAACTATTATTCCTCTAGCAAATGGCAAATTGGGCCTCACGAAATTGAGCAGGTTAAGAGCTATAGGTACCTAGGTGTCCTGTTCAAGTACTTGGGTAACTGGACAGGGCACATTGAGGCTGCAAAGCTAAAAGCGGATCGTACTGCCAATGGCATCCTACGATTTTGGAGAACTGGGGGGGGGGGGGCAAGTTGGTAAAGCCTGCTGTGCCATTAATAAATCAAAAATTGATTCCTCAAATGACTTATGGAGCAGAGATTTGAGGTCATGCTCATGTTGCAAGTCTAGAGGCGATACAACTTAAAATTTGCAAACGAGTTTTGGGGGTACCTTGCTCTGCACCCTCGAGCTTGGCAAGAGCAGAGTTGGGTTTGCTCCCAGTGGAATATAAAATTAGGTCAGCTACCTTTAGATATTGGTCCCGGCTGTTGAGCATGGATGACGTAAGATTGACCAAAATGTGTTACAGGGAACAGGAAGGCATCAAAAGGAGGAATTCATGGGCCCAAAAAATGGAGGGACTGATAAGTGCTTATGACCTGCCACTGGAGGAGCTTAAGTCTAGCCCCCAAATCAAAACTAAGGTGCAATCCTTGCTAATCCACAGAATTAATGATGTCTTTACCCAAGACGGGCTGTCTCAGGTTAAGGCATGCAAAATAGCCCCTAGATACTTGGAGTTTAAAAGCAACTTCTGCTTTGAAGATTACTTGTCCTACGTGGAGAATCCGGCTGCTAGAGCTGCGCTCACTAGATTGAGATTTCCGCTATTCCTTCCGCTGTGATAGACGGGAGACTCTCTGGTATCCTGCATCATTTGCGTCTTTGCAGTTGCTCGCAAAATAAGATTGAAAACGTTGTGCATTATATTTTCGAGTGTCCGCACAACGATACACTGAGGAGCAAATATGTTACACCTTTATTGGTGGGGAAAGATCATTGGGATACTAATTGGAAAATGTCATACTTATTGGCCAATACAAACCCGACTATCACTAGGTCTATAGCATATTTTGCATGGCAAGCAGAAATAAGAAAGAAAAAGGCTCAATGAATTAGAACAAGCTAGGCTGAGCCCGGAGTTTTCCAAAGTTAAAATGTGTCCATCTCTGAGTACCTACCAAGTCAGGGTACCCCTATGGGATCTCCATACTTAATATTTGATTCGGCTACGCTTCTCCAGTTAAGGCGATACTCACAACAAATATGAGTTTTTCCTTACAACCTGGCTGTAATTGACTGGCTGTAGCAATGAGGTCAATATACTAAGTTAATACAGGAGCCAAATGTCACCACCATAAACCCCGGGAAGGGTAAGGCAACATAACGCAAAGAGGACAATATGAAGTTAATGCAGGGGCCAAATGTCGCCGCCATAAACCCCGGAAGGGTAAGGCTTTATAATGTAATTACAAGTTTTAATTTTTATTCTTTTTCTTGTGTAACTATGGATACTCCTGTGTTATTTATCCTTGCTTTTGTTTTAAGTCCTATGCTGACAAGTCTTATGCTGACAAGCAACTTATTACTGTATTTGTGCATTCTTTTGTTACGACCTTTGGCCAAACAAATCAATAAAATTACTACTACTAGTGGAGAAGGTGGGATGGGCTACCCCCCCTGCATAGTCTGGACCCCTCATGCAGCTATTATGATACGCCTAAATAGTCTCTTTTTGGCTGTGTCATTAGTGATAATGAATTTGAGGCAATTCAGTATGTTTGTGTCCTGTGCAAAAGGCCATGGAGAGCCTAGACCTGTGGTGAGTTGTGTAGGATTTGTCCAGGGCACATATCTCTCAAGTGTCCCGGATTTTCTAGGACATCCCTGATTTGTTCCATTGAGGGCTTGCAAATTGCTGTCTTTCACACCTCCCTTCCTAGAGACTCTGCAGCAGATTTCCATGACTGCCAGACAGGTAACAAAAGAGCTGTTAACTCAGGGATGTCCTGGGAAATCCAGGACACTAGAGAGGTATGCTGAGGCGTGGGATTTCTTGTAAGAACTGTGTTATGTGGAATCAGCTGATTTGCAATGAGAATCTGAAGGCCAGTCTAAATTATGTATTTCTTCTTACATGCAGACCATGTGCTTGGTGCTGTATAAAATTACCACATACAGATCTTGCAAAGAGTTAATTTTCTCCCTGGAACCTTGCTTAGGAATTTCTAATGTTGGACAACTAGGATCAAATGTTTGGCTTTGGAAGGCTCACAATAATGCCACGGTCTGAGCTGCTTTTTCCTGTCACTAGCAACTGCTGTTTAAAAGCCACATTAAATGCCAGTGAACCCTAGATCTCAGCTAGTTTGAAAGGGGTGTGTTTTTTAGGGTATGGCTTTATCTTTAGAAGTCTTTATAGGACAGAGAGGCAGCGGCTGGTCAGGAATAAAAATAGTTCTGAGTTTGCAATGGCTGCATTCCTGACTGGAGCCTGAAATCATGAATCAGGGCTTGGCGCTCAGTCTGTGCGAGACCAAGCAAGCAAGCTCTGCTGCGGGAGATAGGAGGGGTGCAGCTAGCTGAGATTAATCGGATCCGGGCATCACTGATACTTTGGGAAGGACCTGTGTTGCTTGTGCAGTCCCAGCAAGGTACTGTATGTTAATATCTTGGTTCTGGCAGTTATCTAATTGCCTTACCTTGTATAATTAAAAAGGTGCCGAGCTCTACAAAATTTCTCAGAGGTATACTGAAAAAAATGGCTCTGCTGTTTTGATTAAGTATGTCATTGGTCTGTGGCTACCTGTGTTTGGGAACTAGAATTACATGTATTGACTGGAGTTTGGTTGTAACTTTTAGCTACTCTTCACTGCTCAGATAATATTTCGATCCCGCTTATGTTTCTAGTTTTTTGTACAAATTCTTCTCTGCTGTGTCTGGAAAGTACCACCTACAGAAACTTGCTGGGATACAAAGCAATTTTCATCTTTCAGGATATTTTTTTTTTTAATGGTTTCTAGGTGATGGATGGGCCAGGAATTCCTTTTTTTTTTTTTTTTTTTTAAAGGAAGCCTAAAAATTCTGTCACTTTGAAGCATAAGGTTTGCAGGGTCTGTATTCAGCGTTACCTATTCTTTGTGATGGAGTAATCACCTGCTAAACACTTTATTGTTTGGGAGAGATAATTTTTGCATGCAAAACAAACTTTATTTATTTATTTATTTATTAGCTCACCCTTCCCGCCCACCACATGTCATTGAAAGTTCCATTTAATGCTGCCAAGACTTTGGGCCTAGTAATGCTGCTTTTAAAGCTGTGGTTTTGTTTTCTGAGAGGCTTCGCCTTGCTATTTCTCCTTAAGAAAACAAACTTTCCAGTTTTATCATTCTTGGTATGACCCGTAAGTCAAGTCTTGTGTTCATGTTGTTTGCTCTTCTGAATATCCTGAACAAAGCTGGGCAAGTGCGTTGCCGATTAGCTTAGCCATCATGTAGCTGCCATATTGTCAACAGCCTGCTTTGTTCATCTTTCCACGTTCACCGGCTTCTTCTTTAGCACCATAGGCATTTTATATGCCTGCCCTATACAGTCCGCGCACCAGAATCACACGACTGTTGTAGTAGTTTAGCAGGCCAGGGGCGGCTGTACATAAGGCTACTGATAACTTGTCCCCAGACTGTGTTTTTAGTAGCACTAGCTACTGACTTGTGAGATTGATTTGTGAAAGTAACTAAGGGGAATCTTTGAAGAAATCCTCACAAGTATGCCCAGCTTTTAGTGTGAGAAATATGTAATTCTAAAATCTGAATAGCTGAAGTTTCCTTTTAAGAATTCTAAAAAAAACCCTGGTCCATTCCATGCCAGTTGTAGATTAGTCCAGTTTGGTAGGGTAATTTTGGCATGTTCAACACATTGGCCCTCTTTACATGGGCCACGGTGCGTGTGTGTGTGTGTGTTGGTGTTTGTGGTCCATGTGCGGTGGGTGTAGATGAGCGCACACCAACCTCCACCCATCACGCATGCACAGAGCAATCGCCATTTTTGCCGGTTGCTCCATGCATGTGCGATGGGTGGAGGTGGGTGTGCATGCATGTTCGCAGGAGCGCACACGCGTGCACACATACCCCATACACCCGCTGCGGATTCTACACAAGACTCACTCACACATGAACACTCAGATTTCTGGGTATTCATGTGTGGGTGCCACATGTGTAAAAAGGGCCATAATGTGAGTGCTAAGGCTTGTGGTAATTATTACTAATTATTATTATTATTATTATTATTATTTTTCAGATTTATATCCCGCCCCCTCCTGCAATGCTGACCTTGGGGGGAGTGAGTGATAGCTCCCATTGAGTGGTTACGTGCCAATGATTTTTGTTACATGTGAGCGTTGTGAGTTGGTGGGAGGGTTAGATACCCTATGGTACTATACAGGGTACCTAACACCTAGTAAAGACATAATTTATTAACAGTGAATGGTAATTACCTGTGAGTGCTTGCATACATTAATTTTTGTAAAGTGTGAATGCTGTAGGTTAGGGGTTTGCTACCCTGTGTTACCATACTCCTAACAAGACCCTAAGGGTAAAAACAAACATAATACTAACTCCACTTTAGCACCACTTTAACATTTCTTATACATGTTGCAGGGCTGTATTGGTGGTGCCATATGCAGGGAAGTACTAGGAAAAGTAAAATTTACGTTTTACAGATGGGGGACTGAGGCACAGGGAAGATTAGGGTATTTTCACACAAAATGTTGCTTACTCATGTGCCTACTCCTGCCTCCAGATTAAAATACTTCTCGACTGCATAAGAGTGGTCATATGAATAGTTATTTTGCCTGCTTGATAGTACTGCATGGTACTTTATCTCCAGGGGTAAGCTACTCATGTGACTACAGCTAGCAGGTAGTAACTTAACCTCCGTCCTTATAGAAGCATTCATATGAATAACTGTATCCTAAACCAACTATAAGGTGACCTTGCCCACACTGAGAAAAATTATGCCTTGCTATGCAGTATTTTGAGGGAACGTGCCTAAATGCCTTGCCCAAGATCGTATAGGAAGTCTGTAGCAGAATAGCAAATTGAACCTGCTCTGTCAAATTCCAGGCTGTAACCCAAGTACCAGCCATAGTACCTCCCTTTCTCGCTCAAGTGGGAAAACCTGCTTAGAGCATGTGTTTGAAATATTTCGGAGTTACTGTTTCTTTCTGACTATCTCTCTGCTTGGATTGCTAGGATAGCACAGGCTAGACTTGCACACACCCAGCCAGCCACACCAGCTGTCTCCTACCCAGTTCAGGAACATGGCTCTTTTTTCACTGTTTTTTGCCCTCTTGCTGAGGGACATAGCATTATATAGCTTTACTTGGCCAGTGCTCACTTCTGCCTGCCAGCAGACCAAAAAATGCCACCCCTAGGCTATGGTACTGCTTAAGGGGTTTGTCTGTCAGGATTGTTGCCACCCAGTTATTCATTGTGAGGCAGCATTTGTCTTCTGGGATATCAGTAGATCTGCTAGGACTTCACAGTAGGGGTGTGATTCTTATTGAGAAAGTGAAGAGCAAGGATGGCATACTGAAGAGATACAGCAGGCACCACCTGAGAGTAGGGATGGGCGAACAGAACCGAGTTCAGAAATTCATTTCGGTTCAGTTCAGTTCGGTAATTCGGTTCAGTTCAGAAGTTCGGTTCGGTCAACCGAACCATTCGAGTTCGGTCCGTACTCCGAACTTCCAAACAAAGTTCGGAAATTCAAACCCCATTGAAATAAATGGAATATTATCCTTTAGGGATGGGCGAACAGAGCCGAGTTTGGACATTCGGTTCGGTTCGAAAATCGAGTTCGGTTCGGAAGTTTGGTTCGGTCGACCGAACTGGTCGAGTTCGGTCCGAACTCCGAACTTCCAAACCGCATTTGCCCATCCCTACCTGAGAGGGGCAGCAGCATAGAAGGCACAAGACACTAGGGTGGGTTTATGTTGTGAGCCAATCTGTTCTAAAAGACTTGTGTAGCCCTGAGCAAGATTTAGGGAGCTGCAATTGAAGCCTAAAGGTGGATTTATGTTCCCCTTTGAGGCACAGTGGGATTGAAAGACTCCCCCTTTAAGAAGGTGCATCTTAAGTCTGCAGAGAAGGTGGATTTCCAGGGTAAGTGAAGGACAGCTGTGTTGGGGCATGGCAGGAGCCAGCACAGAGAGACAAGTCTGAGCTAGGTTCAGTGCTAGGGGTGAATACAAGGTGGACGACACAGGAGAGGCTCAGGCAAGAGCTAGGTAGGCTTGCTCTGCCTCCAGAGCAAGCCTGACCCAGAGGGTGTTGCCTGGGTTGAGAGGGCTTGGAAAGCTGCTGAGGAGAAGTCAGAGGAAAGTAGAAGAGGCAGGAGCAATGGAAGCACTGCCTTTAAACAGCCATAGGAGATTGCTGGAACTGCAGGGATGTAGATGGATGAGCCAGCAGCCCAGACAGGATCCTCCTTGGAGTTGCTGAGGAGACAGGAGCGTGAGTGAGACTCTGGCTCCATACAAACCCTGCTCAGAGGGGTTGCCTGAGCGGAAGGGTTTGCTACATGCGTGCAGGCATAAGAGCCAGCAAACGAGACAAGTGTGCCAAGCTTGGTGGATAGCAGGAGGGATTGGGCCTGGCCCACAAGATACTACGAAGACTGTGTGTATGGTGGAGAACTGTGTATATTTGCATTGAGAGACTGTAGGTGAATAAAGGACACTGGAGCAGTTAATTCCCTTGAAGAGTGTGACTTTGTGGGGCTGGTCCTGCAACGACTTACCCTGGGATGAACTGCACCCTGTTACAGAGTGTTTAATGGCAATAAAAAACAGTGAATGCTTGATGATACCTATCCAATTAACAAATTGACGATAGCAGCCATTAGACCAGTGTTATAATGTGGGGAAATTTTTTATATTTCCATACGTTATTTCCTTTACAATGGATCCAAATACACATGTATAGACATTACTTAACAAATTTACACAATTTGTCTTTTAAAGGACTTGAACAAATGCATGAGTAAGAAGCGTATATAAATAAGGACGTCCCTAATATTTCATATTCTCAATTCCCTGCGACACCCTTTTTTCTCAGCTTACCCACCCCTCCATAAAAATATTGTAGCTTTCCAAATAGTTAGTAAAATATATTTTGTAGGATTAAGTTTAATATGTTTATATTGAGTTACTTTTATGCATAATGTAATTTGTATGAAAGACAAGGGAAAAGATTAAAAAAAGAATTATTTGAATATTGGTTAATATCCTGTGAAATACTGGGTGAAAACAGACATGTACGTAACACTGCTTTAACACCACTTTAACAATTCTTATGCATGTTGCAGGGATACATAGGAGGCCAACACATCCCTGCAACATGAGTTATGGTGCATTTCTATTTTCACCTATTGTTAACTATATACCTATATATGTATAGGAGTTTTGTAAATGGAATATTCTGTTCCTATTGTCCTGATATATGAATAATATGAATACATTAATCTTGGGAGAACTAGGAGTAGAATACATCTTGCTAGGATCAAGCTCTAAGAGAAGTTCCCAGGTCATTGCCAGTTCAGGGCCAAGACTAGCAAACAGTAACATTGTCTCCTTGTGCCCTGTCCCAGTCATGTGTTCCCCTTTTAGAAAGGTTCATTAGGGATCAGATGATTCCCTGGTTGGTCACTAGTTGTCATCATCATCACCCTAAAATAGTTTCATTTTTGGAGGAGGAGGATATTTCAAAGAAGTGACGTGGCAAAAAAACTTTTGTGGCAACCTATTAATATCAGACTGTTTGAAATAACATTAGCGAACTGTAATTATTTCCAGCTTACAACAGTACTTGTCTAATTGTGTACTAAAATAATACTGGTATATATTATAATATCAGTGGGAGTAAGGATGGGACTTTCGGTTTCTGTTTTAACCAAAAGAGGCCAAAAGTGTTCCTTTTGGTTAAAACTGAGAGATCCGAGAATTGGGCCCCTCTCGGATCCCAACTATCAGATCTTCTGTTCCCATTGAAGTCAATGGGAAATCCTCCCATTGACTTAAATGGAAACTTAAGAGAGGGGAACCCCTCCCCCCCCAATGCCTAGCTTCGGAGGGTGTGGATCCAGTACTTCTAACACTCCCACCTGCCAGAGCCCAGATTTACCCACCCTCCAACCCCCAGGCCCCTGTATTTTACTTACTGTTGCCCATCCAGAGGGTGGGGGTCACGGCCGCCAGCTGGGCTGCCTGCTCCACTACCAGCGGCTAGGCCTCCTCTGCTACTGACTGGTGTCGGGAGCTGGCTCCGCTGCCAGGCCGCTGGGCCTTGTCCTCTGCGGGATGTTGGAGAAGGCCCGGCTGCCTGGCAGTGGAGTCAGCTCCTGCCAGCAGCAGAGGAGGCATGGCCACCAGCAGCGGAGCTAACTCCTCTGCCAGGCAGCCAGGCCTTCCCTTTGTTCTTCTAAACTTTTAAGTCTGGAGCTTGAAAACACTGCCAGATGGGCAGCAGAGCAGCGCACATGCGCAAAATGACCACCAAGGCCATTCTGCGAATGAGCAGCCGTAATCCAAAATGGTGCCAGCAGATCTAGCAGAACCAGCAGAGTCATACGACCATTGATTCGTTCTGAGAGGAGGTCATCAACCAAGGCCACCAATGCTGTCTCCGTGCCAGACCCTGGATGAAAGCCGGACTGTGTGGGATTCAGAAAACTGGTGTGATCCAGATGCACCTGCAGCTGACAGGCCACCACCCACTCAATAACCTTCCTAAAAAAGGAAGGTTAGAGACAGGCTGGTAGCTTGCAGGGGCATCAACATCAAGAGATGGTTTCCTGAGGAGAGGGTGGACCACAGTCTCCTTCAGGCACTCTGGCACTCTCCCCTGCCAGAAGGAGGCACTGACCATGTGTCACCCACGGCGTTTCAGTGCGCCGTGGGAGGCAACTCTCCAACCTCCGGACTTGGCAACTGACCCCGCCCCCTGCTGCTGAGCACGCCACAACGCGGGAGGAACCAACGAGGCGTCCAGTTGCCAGGACAACCCACTCTGTCGCTGACAGCACAGAGCGGCATCCCTTGCCCTCACAGGACGTGAGGTCAGAGCTGGGGTCAGTACAGCATTCTGCATGACTCCAGGCTCGCAAAGAGGCGGGGCCTGCAACATAAATTCCGGCGCTGAGAGATAATCAACGCCGGTAATCAGAGCAAGAAGCTGCCCAAGCTAAGTGTATTTTTGCCTTGTCTCATTGCTGTTGTATTATTGTGGTGTATTGCTTGAACTCCTTGTGTCCCCCCCGCTCCCTTGGCTGTGATTGTGGGTGACAGTGGGTGTGGGTGAATGGACTGGGTCTGCCCTTCCCCCTTCCTGGGACTCCTACCCTTCTCGGTTCCATGTGAGAGACCTGCCCTGTACCCCCTCTGTCCTTGGCCCTACCCCTCCTGCCCCACGCACCCCCACAACAACCCCCTCCCTTCCCCCTCGTGTGACTGTATCAACGGAGAGTGACTGTGGGTGGCTTGGGGCCATCACCCCCACTGCGAGCTCTGCGCCCTATGATGATAGAAGCCTGGTCTCTTTGAGACCCCCAGGGCTACCACTCTATCCTGATGGGCAGTTTCAGCTCCCAATCAAGTGTTTGCAGAGCACAGCTGCAGAGGGTCCGTGTGAGTGGGTTGCGTGCTCTCCTTCCCTGCACTCCCCCTCCCCCTGTGACACCACCCCAGCCAGCACCGGCCCCAATGTCTCTCTGGCAGCTCTACCAGCCAGGACAGGCAAGGATCTAATTCACAAGTGGTGGCCTGAACAGACCCTAGGACTTCTGCTGCCTTGGCAGATGTCACCAGTTGAAATTCCTCCCACAAACACTGACCAGACAGGTTGTTACCTACCTCTGGCTCCGCCACTGTATCCAAAATGATAGAGTCAAAGTCATGCTCAATGCGAGCAATTTTTATCCATGAAGTACGTCACAAACATGTCACGGCATTCTGTGGAGAAATCCAAATCCAGACAAAGAGAGGCTGGACCGACCAAACCTCTCACAACCTGGAACAGCTCCGCCAGACACAATTGAGCAGATGCTATAAGAGAAGCAAAAAACTCCTTCTTTGCTGCCCATATAGCCACAGTATAGGCTTTTAACCATGCTCTGTACTGCAATCGGTCAACCTGAATGTGAGTATGACACTACCAGTGCTCCAACCTCCAACCCTCTCTCTTCAGTTGCCGTAGGTCCTCCGTGAACCACGGTGCCTTGCTGCACCGAAGCATCAGAAGCGGACACCTAGGAGCCACCCAATCGATGACCCCTGCTAGCCAGCTGTTCCAAAAAGCCACGAGGTCATCGATGGGGCCGTTGTTGAGATCTCCAGGTATCTCCCTCAGAGCATTCAGGAAGCCCATCGGATCCATAAGTCTCTGAGGGTGGTGCATCCAAACTGGCACCACACCCCTATAGTCAGGCAGACGTGCCAGGATGGAGGTACACAAGAGGTAATGATCCAACCATGGCAAGGGTGTACGCTGTACACCCCCTATCAGTGGACCCACCCCCACCTCATGGTCAGTACAAAACATCAAGTCTAGAGTATGCCCTGCCTCATGCATTGGGCCTACCACCACCTGGGACAGCCCCATTGTTGCCATAATGGCCATGAATTCCCACTCTGCTCCTCACAATCTAGCCTCAGCATGGATGTTGAGATGCCCCAAGATAATAAGCTTGGGTAATCTGAAGGCTAAATCTGAGACCAGAGCTGCTAGAACAGACAGGGATGCTGCTGGGCATTGTGCTGTATGCTACACCAGAAGAATCCCCAACCTGTCTGTGGCCAGACCCTCTGGTCTCTAACTCGCCAAATCAACCACAAGATAGAGGTCCTCTATCCCAGACTCCATTTGCACTGAATACCTCTGCGCCACCAGACCATCCTTAAAAATAATGGCCATGGTCAACCCTTAGGTCTGGGCTGATGTCGGACCAAGTATCCAGCTGGAATGAGGTCAGCCAACATGGGCCCCAACAACTCGTCCAGCAGGTCTCAGCCACACCTATGAGGTCAGCTGCCCAGTCCAAAATGGAACCATGTATTCCAGGTTCAATTCAAAGTGTTGGTTTTGACCTATAAAG
>QEPC01008071.1:984329-997343 GCA_003113815.1 Sphenodon punctatus
CCTTCGTCCTTTCTTCCTAGCTGTCCCCCACGCCTGGAACTCCCTCCCTGCCGACATCCACCTTGCCCCCTCCGTTTGTGCCTTCAAATCCCTCCTCAAGACCCACCTCTTCCGCTCTCCCTCCGTGACTCCTCGCTCCTCTCACCTAACTCCTGCTGATACCTTCCATCCAATACAATCTGTTACCTGAGGTCTATGTACTCATATCCTCACCACACGGACCAGCCAGCCATCATTCTCGATGTAACCAAGCCAAGCGCATTTACCTGGGACCTTGCATCGTTGTGAATGTTGCACTCCTTGTCTCTCCCTCTGTTCCCCTTCCTTCATCTTCCACCCCGCCGCCCCCGTCTCTCAGATGGTAAGCCTTAGGGCAGGGACCGTGTCTATTCCATTACTTTGTAAAGTGCCAGGTACGTTGCTTGTGCTATATAAATGCTTGCTGATAATAATAATAATAATAATACATATCTTCCCTGAATGTTGATGGTAAATTATGGAATATAGATAGAAAATCTGGAAATAATTTCAGTGCTTTTTGGAGTTTAAGTTTTGCTGTAATATATGTTGTTAAATGTTTTTTGAATACCAATTGTAATTAATTTTTATGTTTTTTGGAGTTTAATTTTGCACAAAATTAATTTTGACCTCTGTTTTTGAAGACGGAAGTTTTTTGTTTTTGAAAGTGTCCTGCCTTTAATGTTTTTTTAAAACTGTGAGGTTTAGAGTCTTTAGCATAGTTGTAAGTGCTTTACTCTGAGGGGTAAAGTATCACATATGAGAAGAGTGATCCTCAGGCTTTTTAGCAAAGGTGGGAGCCGTAGTGTTTTGTTCAAGTTATTTTCATTTCAGCTGGATTCATGCTGGTACTATATACTAGATCCAGTGCTAGTATATAGTTTGAAGACCATGCCCAAATTGTGTGACAGCCACCTGGAGATAATTTAACTCATGGGGAGAGTGGTCACATGAATGATTTTACTTGTGTGGGTATTCTTACCTGGGCTTTGCCACTGGATAAAGAACACTTTATGTGAACACACACTGAGACATCTCCCATTCTCCCATCCTCCCTAGGAATTCCATACCCTGTGTGTGCTCAACATTTTCCAGCTAGCATTACACTCTAGAGTGACAAGTCCCTGTTACGGATCATGAGCTAAGAAGCCTATCATGTGAGAGATGCTCACACAGTACATTTCTAAATGTGAAGCTCCAGCATAGCAAGTAATTGGAGGGGTTTGTTCCAAGGTGAAATGCCCAACAGCTAATATTTAATAAAAGTAAAGTATTCTCTTTCTCATCATGGATGGCTTTCCCTGCTGGAAGGTGACTTAATGGAATTTTAAGTTGCAGATGAGCTTTCCTTGTCAGAGTGAATAACAACTGTTGTGATTTGAGGCATTTCTGGTAAGCAAATTTAAAAGTTAATACCACTTTGTAGAAATTTCATGTGGCCATCTCACAAATGGGGATGCTCGGTTATCACTTTAGCTTCAATTATAAAAAGCCACATGAAGTATTTGCTCAGAAACTAGAGTGTCATAAATGTAGGACAGGCAGTAAAATAAGTATCTTCTCAAAAAGAGATACTACAGCATAAGAAAATTTAGCACAGAATGCCCCTAGGTTTGTAATGAAAGGAGACGGAGACTCAGTTACCCTGTCTCTCAAGTCATTTTTCTCTCTGCTAGGATCATTTTTATTTTAATGGGATTATTCTGTGGAGGGTCTCGGATTAACTTTTAGGCCCACTTGCTCAAGGTCAGTAGTATAGCTGGGTTTAAAAAAAGACTTGATAAGTTCTTGGAGCATAGGTCCATTAATGGCTATTAACCAAGTAGCTTATGGGATGAACTTCTTACTGTCGGGAGCTGGGAGTGAACAACGGGGAACGGATTACCCATTGTGACTGTTAGTTCTTCTCCCAGGTGATCGGGATTGGCCACTGGCGGAGGACAGGATACTGGGCTTGATGGACCATTGGTCTGACTCAGTATGGTACTACTTATGTCCTTAAGGAAAGTGCTGTGAAGTAAAGCCCTGGAACAGGACTCGCTGCATACAGGTCCCGCAGGTCCTAGGTTCTACTTGTGAAAGCAGGAAATTTTCCCCTTCTTGTGGGTGGAACTGGATAGGCACATGTATTCTCCCCATGAAATAAGGAGCAGACTCATGCTGAGGCTTGGGGAAACAGAATAACTCCTCCCAACCCTTCAGTACCGGCAGTGCTGAGCTGCTTCCTCCTGATCAGCTGTTCAATGGGATAAGCCAGTCCCTTCCCATAATACTACAGGATTTGGGGATAGAAGCAGGACAGGTTTTTTTCCCCCCTCAGAATGAGAGCAAGCAGGTGCGCAAGGAGCTGGTTTTGCAGGGTGAGATGGGTGCGGGTGGCTTTTTTGCCTTCTGTGCAGCGCTCTACCTTGAGGCATCCTTTAGCACAGATCAATCCTCCTGTTGAACAAGGTGGACATCCTTATCTTGGAACGTCTCAAGGTGCCACTAGGCCAGGCTTTGACCTTGGGATTCATGAAGCTTGGGATTCAGGCAAACTATCAATCAACTTGGGAAGGCAGCAGGCTGCAAATATATTTTGTCCAAGATGGCAAAGTACAGAAACGTTTCTGCTTCATTGTTCCTCTAGCATTACTACCTGCTTGCTTGCTGGGAGGATTGCTCTGCAATTCATGAATATTCCCCTCAGGGCAAACAGTTTAAAATGGCAATAAAAAAGAGAATTGGAAATAGTGCCAGGGGCTGTTCAGGATGAGGTCCCAGTTCTCTGATACACTTCAATGATAGATGAGAATGGTGAGCACTTCTCATGAGGTGTTCATCACTTCACAGGAGTCAGCACAAAAACAGGAATAGAAGTGGTGGCAGGGGGAGACAGATGATAGAAGGAATATCTGGGGCAATTCTTATATAGTTAGATTCTATGTTGTTGCCTTCTGTGTTGGATAAAACCATATGTAAGGCATTCAGGTTCTTCCATTTTTCCTGATCAAAGGACATTCCCTGGGCTCACTCACTGTAATACTCAATTAGGTGAGAGCTTTGCCCATTGTATCATGCCACCTAAGACGTGGACATCCTGGTCTTGTTTTCTTGTGATGATCTGAGCTGCCAATCTAGATGACTCCATTTTAAATGTCCAAGCCAGGTGAGCCTTCTCTTCATGAGATTGGTTGCCGGTGGCTATTCTGTTTGCTGTTAAATACTGGCATTGGTTATCTTATCCTGCCATTTAACATTAAGTATCTTCCTTAGCCCATGTCTTCTGTGTTGGGGTAGATGCCTTGAAAAAACTTGCAAGTTACAGTGACCCTCCAATTTTGATCTTTTAGGACATTGTCATCTTCACACAGGTACACAATATCCCCAAAGGAACGTTGGTTACCATTAGCCATTTTTAATATGTGACCAGAAAGTCCCTGGGGTGGAAACATACCCCGATTCATTTTTGCATAGGGTACATATACCCCAGCCTGGGGTAGAAATGTACCCCATCACATTTCATATTAGCTTACACAGTCAAGCAATTTAAGTGCCAAAGGACTGAGGTAAAAATCTACCCCAAGACACAAAAAAAACATTTAATTCGTGACAGAAGACAAGGGTTAAATATTTTTTATCAAAATCATCAGTATGCTATTGAGATTGGTTTTAAGAACCCATATTTTGAAGCTGGTTAGTAGTACTGGTATTGCATTGCTGTTATATATTCTTAAATTCATCATGAGACACATTCTTGTGTTTCCAAAAGTGGTTCAGCATGATGAATGCCCCACTTGCTTTCTCTATGTGACACATGGCTTTGCGATGTATAATACCACTGTTTGCGATGATGCTCCCCACATCACAGAACTCCTACCTCTTCCAGTATGTCTGTTCCATCTCGTACCATACTGGGGGTTTGTATATTACCAAGTCATAAATTTTATTTTGCTGGTAACTCAAGGCATTATTAGATCAAGAAAACCTAAATCATTCCATACATAAACATAACACCCTGCTTGGGTTGGCACTCTAAACCTGGGTCCAAAAAGCTCTCTGCCTGTTCAATTGTAACAAAATCAGGCCACTAGCTGTGAGCTAGGACTCAATCCACATGAAGCAGCAAAAGTGCACTTGGCAGTTGAGCTCACATTTGTAGTAATGAATAGAGGACAGTGTTACAGAAACTCCTGCTGTTGTAAGGTAAGGTGGTATAAAATACTTTGCCATATTGTCCTGAAACATATGCTCCTTCATGTCTCTGCATCAGCTTAATTTTCTTTGCCTCCTTTGTAACATTTAAGTAAAATGCTGTTTTTTAAAAAATAATTATCTTTTTACTTTCTGAGCAAGTTGTCAGAGCTACAGGTAAAAAGATGCACATTTTGGGGGACACACCTGGGTGTGGCCAAGCTTTGCTCCAAGCTTCATTTCTGCTTACTGCAATTTAAATCTCTACCCCTCCTACCATCGCTAGTATAATTTAGAGCAATCCAAAAGCTGCTTGTAAATTCTGACAGGAGGAATGATCCCCTTGGGACAACTCTACTAGCGGTGGATCAAAAGGTTCTCTGGGCCCACAATCTTCCTTATGTCTTGGAAGATGATGTGACACAGAGCTAGCTACGACATCTTTTGTGTACCTCAGGCTCTGTGCTATGACTGTGCATGTGTGTTTCAATAAAATAAATGCAAAAAAGACATTTTCAGGTTCCATATTCAAAACACAAATACTAGGACTGAGTATATTTGAGTTCCAATTAAACCCAAAGTTTCCTTAAAAATATGATATTTGAGGTCTCAAACTGGGCCCTAAAAACAGCAGCGCGTATCCAGCTTGCAGCCGGACTGCTCTGTGACTCAGCTTAGCTACCTGCTTGGGGAAGCTGTAGTGAGCCCTCCCCACCGGCAGGTGCCGCGGCTGTCTCAGACCTACAGTCTCCAGGATTGCAGCCAGCCCCAGCCCAGTGGAGAACAGCTAAGCCAGTGAGAATCCCCAAACCAGTGACCCCCACCCCTACAAGTGACCCCCCTGAGCCAGCCACATATCCCATTTCTCCTCCCCAAACCAAGAGCCAGTCCTGTACCTGGTTCCATTCCCCATTCCCCAAATCAGTGACCCCTTCCCTAAGCCAGTGACCCCTCTTCCCCATGCTAACACCTTCCCTGTCAATCCAGCTGCATTCTCCATCCTCACCCAAATCAGCCTCCCCCCATTTTAAATTGGTAGCACGCTTGACAGCAGTTAAACCACATTTTTCTTTCCCTGTCGGCCTGTCAAACTGGCAGAGCCTCACTGCACTTCTGCACCAAAATAACCCATACTCCGAGCCCTGTGATGGTTGTGTTTTCCACATTGGCGGCTATGGACAAATGCACTGAACACAGGCAGATGCATATAAACATGAATACTAAAAACACAGATACAAATACCTGACCCTGTGCACAGATACAAATACCTACTCTCTATGCTATTCTTTGGAGTGGTTTTGCAGCTTCTTTGTGTGCTTTCAGTATTACAAAGCAGCCAGAGGAGAATCTGGTCTTTTGTTGGAGGTGGTGCGTATTCATGCTTCTGGAAGTCAATAGCTAAAATTCACCAGAGATGTTAAAAAACAACAACACCTCTACAATCTTCATTCAGTCCAAATATTTGTTGGATTGGAAGGGATTGGAATACGCAGTGTCCCAAGCCAACAGGGGTAATGGATATAACTGAGGATGGATTCTCCAAGAGCTTGTTCCTACTGCAGCTAAAATCCTGAGTTGCTGGGGTTTTTTTGTTTCTTTGTTTGGGTTGATGTGTTTTTTAATTTGCCTCAGTGTAGTGAAGCTTTCAATAGGTATAGCTATGGTGCACAGCCCAGTTGAGGGACACAGGGTGAAAACAGACATAACACTAACTCTACTTTAACACCACTTCAACACTGCTTTAACATCTCTTATACATGTTGCAGGGCTGTATTGGTACCCTATGCAGCCCTGCAATATGAATACGAAGTGTTAGAGCGGTGTTAAAGTGGAGTTAGTTATGTCTGTTTTCCCCACTCTTAATTCGTTTTTCAAATGAGAATTTTTCCCATTCATAATTTTCTTTTTTTTTTGTTGAGAGAGATGAGATTGGTCATGTGTTTTTTTTTAAATGCTGGTTTTATTTGTCATTTGCTTGAAATCTGGTGAATTGCCATTCAAAATTAACAACTAATGCTAGCTTTTATATTAAACAAACAACCTCCTTTCCCACCCCCCACCCCCATTTCATTCCTGGGATGAGAATTCTTTGAGGCTGTTTCATTAAAACCATGCTGAAAGTGTAAAACGCAAAGAGAAAACAATTTAGCAGACGGGAGAAGAGACGCACACAAGACTGTAATATCGCATATCTCTGGTCATGCTGTCTGCTGTAGAGACAGATGCCTTTTAGTTCACCTTGTACATCTGTATCCGTAGCAGCAGGTGCCACTGCCAGACAGCTGATCAATGCTGGTGTGATTTCTGAGAAGCACCAAGGACTTTTTATTTTACAGTGGTGGGGGGGGCGGGGGATGAACCTGAAAAGGTGAGCTGGAGTGAGGATGGGGAGAACATACTGACAAGCAAGCGGAAAAGACGGCCCTTTTAACTTTACTTGTTGAGGAATAAATACAAAAAGAAAGGTGTCTTTCCTGCAGCTTGCTGTAGGGAGTGAATGTGGGAAACCTTGTCTTGGAAAGAGACAGGAGCATAAGTTCACAGTGAATGGGGCCATCTGCCAGCTGTTCTAGAATAAATTTCAGGCTGAGGGGTGGGGAGTGCATAGAAATTATTCCAGTTGAGAGGCTGCTGACTTTAATCATACTGTCATCGGAGGCTGTAAGTTTGAGTACTTTCCTCAGCAGTCTTTGCAAGTTCAGAAAACGCAGAACACATTGGCTTCAAACTTTGGTTGGACAGCTGTACCAACTTATCTGACTACTGCTTTGAATATAATTCTCATTGTCCAATTCTTCCTACTACAGTAACTAACTAGCAAACATCCTTAGCCTGTTTTTACTTTACTTTAATACTTTATTGTACTGTCATAAAGCCGTGACAGTGCAATACAAGGCAGACGGACAAATTAAACAAATGTATATATAAATACCTATTGGTAGGATCATATCAGTTACAACAATAACATATAGACAAATAAACAAAGAATCCCAAGCCTGTCCTGGAATTTGCATCTTTCCAGATGACAGATTCATTAGTGCTTCTCCAATTCACATTAGCAAGTGGGAAATTTGGAGATTGAGGGCAAGCAATTACATCAAAAAGCAGTATTGGTTGGTTATATAACTTTGTATAAAAGTGATATATAATAGGTGCTGCCTGTTTAAGGTATTTGTATGACTACTGCTACTGTAGTATCCAAGTCCCTCTAGTTTGTTTTCTTTCTTGTTTGTGTTTTCTTGCTGTGGAAGGAAAGTGCTGTAATCTCCATTTTACAGATGGGGAACTGAGGCACAGAATTGTGATTTTCAAAGGTGACACTGGGATTCTGTGGCAGAGCAGGAAATTGAACGTAGGTTTCCTGATCCCTGTGCTAGCACCTTAACATTTGGATTAACTTTCCTCTCCCATCTTCTACTCAGATTTAGGCATGAGTTTGCAAAGAAACCCAAGTTAAGCTTGATTAATATAATCCACTTTCTAATTCAAGTAAAATTGTCTATATGTGATTTTGTACCAGCTCAGCTAAATCTCCTTTAAATTGATGCAGCACCCCAGATTTAGTGGCTAAATATTAAGAGCCTTTAATAATTAGCCACTGAATAGTATGACCAAAAGACTTTTTTGTGTCCAGTGGACTGCCTGAAAGGTACTAGTCAACATAAGTAAGGTTGCCAGAATTCAGCCTCAGCATAGAAAGCTGCTGCCACAAAAGCCTCAGGTACATGTCTTGGTGGGTATATTGGTGAATGGCTGAGAAGAACCATTACACCATGACACTAGCAGTTGCACATTGTTGTGCCAGCCACAATGTGTTTCTTTTTGGCTCTGCATGCACTGTTGAATTTGTACCAGTAAAGACGTAATTCTGTGCACTAAGGACCCAGACTAATGAAGATGGGTTTCCTAAGAGAGGGCAGTGCCCAGTGGAAGTCTGCAATTTTTGGCTCCTGAGTGAGCTTTATCTTCCCTCCAGGTGCATCTGTTAAAGATTTTGGGTCTCTTCGTACATGACAAAAGGGTCAGTATACCTTCCAATCTTGGTATACCTATTTTTATTAAATTTGGGCGACTTACTTGTCTGTAGGCCTTCTGCTCCTCTACCAAATTTGGATTAAGTCAGCCTGTAGGATTAAAAGCTATTAATGGAGGAAATATATTCACAAACATGATGATTGCACAAGTCTTCTTTCCATAGGAAACTAAGGCTGCTTTTAGACGTGCACGGCAAACACACTGCATAAAATCACGCTGCATAAAATCACGCTGCATGAGATTCTAGACCTTCTTTTAAAGCTGCGAATTAAATACCTCGATGTTGAGGTATTTAATTTGCGGCTTTAAAAGAATGCGCGACTGGCTTTAACGCGCAAAATGTCACGTCTAAATCCCATACACGACATATTTACACGCAGCGTGATTTTATGCAGCGTGTTTACCGTGCACGTCTAAAAGCAGCCATAAAATGCTTTACAAGTCCATAATAGACAGACAGGGAACGGTGAGATTCTAGAGCTTCTGTACAACTGCTATACATAAACTGTAAGTAATATGCACCCCTGATATGCGACTATTCATTACTCTCTTTTTCTAACAGTTCTTGTCTTATAGCTTGTATCCTCAGGAAAGGCTCTGCATATTGAAGGTAGTCAGCCACTGCTTGCCTGCCTTCTTCACAAGGTGTTGAAACTCCTCATTGAATCTACAGACAGATAAATTAGATATTTAGGCTGCAACAAGTGAAATGTGGTTCAGCAATTTAAGGTTAGTTCTCTGGTAAAATAAAATATAGAAAAAGTCAGCAGCTGCCAAGCCCCATAATGTAGCTCACATGAGCCCAGCAGATGTTTGGTGGAATTCAGCACGACAGGCATCCGGTCTCTGCTTATCATGGATACAGGACAGTATGCATCAGTGCCACATTCTTCAATTTTCCTTCATCTCTGAGAAACTAATCTCGTCAAGAAAGGGAAAGTGGGAGGGGGAGATGTATCATTCCAACACATGCTGCATAGAGTTCATGCGCTTGATGTTTGCGGGTGCAGAGGAGGGCTGGGAGAATGCCTTATATCTTTCAGACAGCCTATTACACATATGAATTTCAATATGTCTGATCTTGTTTTTTTACATATGTATGAATTATAGGGCTGTTTCCCTGTACGCGCCCGAAACACGAAATGTTCAGCTTATAAAACTCTTGCTTTCTATGGGAGTAACTGCAAGCAGTTCATTAGGTGCACAACAGAGGCTTCCATTTTATCTTGCACAGAGGGGAGAAGGGAAAATATCAGGACAAGGAAGCTGCCTTGAAAACAGGCCACTTCAAAATGGGAATGGGCACTCACTAGATTTGGAAGTGGTTTTCATTTACTTCTTCCACAATCCCTCTTGAAATGGAAGTGCTTGATTGCTGAGCTTGATGACTTCTACTGATCCTATCTGGACTAGGTCAGATAAAGGACTCAATCTGCCTAAGCCCCTTGTGCTTGGGTTGGGTTTGATTCCTCAGCCGTGGGACCTCCTTTAAGTTACTGTGACATTTCAATACTGGGGTGAGGAGGGAAGGCTTGGCCATGTCAGAAAGGCATAGGAGGCTGCCTTAACCATGGGCATAGCTACCATGAAGTGATGGGGCTTAATTGAGTCCAGGCCCTGGAATCTGAGGGGGCCTTTTGCAAGAGGCCTGAGCACCCCGCTAGGAAACTTTCAGACTGGGAGGGGAAGGGAGTGCAGCCATCACTTCATCCCCACCCACTCTGAACAATTTTGTAGTGGCACTCTGGCTGCTTTCAAAGGGCCTCACCAAGAAGGAATTTTTAAGAGTGAAAGGGATTGGAATGATGGCACCCCCCAACCCACTCCTAAAATTTTCTTCCTAGTGGGGTTACTGAGGCAGTCCTTCCTTTATGGGTAAGCTCTGACCCTTCTTTCTCTCCCCCCGCCCCCGAGACCCTGCCTATTTGCCCTTAGGGAGGTGGGCACAATTGGTATATGAGCTCAGGCCTACACCTTAATTCTGCCTGTTTCTGACATGGACTAGATCATGATGCTCCATGGTGGAATGGGGCCCCTCAGTTTTATCAGGCCCAGACTCTGATGAGCCTGATTGCAGCAGGCACATGCTCAAGTCAGGCCTAAAATTCTGGCCCATGCAAGGCTCTAGGGTTCAATGTAAGCCCTTTCTCCTACCAGAAAGAATAGGCATCAGGTGAAGGTGTGGGTGAAAGGCATTAGTTGCTTCCTGTTTGAGGGAAGGGGGAGTCTTTCCATCTTTGGAATGACCCAAACCAGCTTGGGTCCAAGGCTAGGTTCAGGAAGCTTGTTGTCCATGATGGTTTGAGCTAATCTGGAGTAGAAACCCCTAATAAGATAATGTGATTAGACGATGCAGATTGCTCCAGGCACCAAGGTGATATTCTGGATAGGTGGTTTAGTTATTGAACCAAATCCAACATGGAGAGCTTATCTTTTGCTACTGGAGTGGAATGAATGAGTACTGAAGAGCTGAGGTGTAGGCTAACAATCTTTGGTACCTGTGACAGCACAGCTAATCCATTGCTGAATGTTTCCAAAAGTTTTATTCACTAGGATAAAATTGGAGGTACCCTTAGGAATCAGAGGACCTTTTCAGAGCCCAATGCAAAGACCCTTGACGGACCTCTTCCTGCATGGGGCCCTGTGCATTGGTCACATATGGCTACAGACAACCCCCGAGGAACTTCACAGAATGGGGGAGGGGGGAGTATATCAAAGGTCATAGACTTGGAGTAGATAATGATTTGTCCCTTCTCCCATGGCTTTAGATAGGGAGGAGCATAAACATGTCTCAATTTGCCCAGCTTGCCTCAACTATCTGCTGCCCGTAGCACTGTCCCCACCTCAGTGATTCCCTACACTACAGGAGCTTCAATGAACAGTTACCTCAGTATTTCCCAAGACTTTACAACCCTTCTGCTGGGCTTTTAGAATTGACTCTCCCTGGTATCATGTTCTTTTCAGGCCTTGCTTAGCCTCTTCCGGTATATTCCCCAGCTGGTAGTCACCTGAGCCTGGGAATTAGATTGCCTTCACCTGCTGCAGTGATTCAAGTGGTACAGACTGCAGCAGTTCCTCACCAAGCTACTCCAAGAGTTAGCTCACCCCATGACAGGGAGACTCAGAATAAGATAAAAGGAAGGCCTGGCTGTTACCTAAAACCTAAACCTCCTTTTTTGGAGGTTTAGATTTTAGATTTAGATAGAGGAGGTTTCGTTTTTGCCTCAAAATGTTTCCAGGACACTTATTTTTCAAGTCACTTCTGTGAGGCAGCAGCTCTCCCTCTCCTCTCGCTTCACAAAGAGATTTAAATCTCCTAACAACGGGGCTGATCCTACCCCTCATGCGCATGTAGAGGTTGTGTGTGGTTTGCGCATGTTATTCATGTGCACTGTGCAGGGCTTAGGATTGGCCCTGATGTTAGCTCTTATGTCCACCTCATGGAGGGAACTGTATGGTTTCAGTCAGGGAGCAGGCTTATTAACATACAATGTATTCTGCGGGAACCACCCTCTTGACTCTTTGGCTTTCATATTAAATGGCTACCCCAGTCAGATCAGTTAATCTCTGTTCTGTAGAATGGGAGGGGAAAGGTGAATGGTTTGAGAATAAAGTTCTACCACCTGCGAATAACAGCCACTCTCATGACTTAAACCTAGCATTATTTAGGCAGGAGAGCAGACAGCTCTGCGGGAGGAGGCCATAACAATAATTTCAGTGCAACTCTTAGGCTCCTGTACTGTGGAATGTCAGCACCTCAGTATTAGATTTCAGTGACTTTAGCATGGGATTAAAATTTGACTCGATCTGGTACTTGAGGGCATGTTCAGCTGGGAGTCCAAAAACTTGACACAAGATGTTCCATACGGAGGAGGAAAACAGAAAAAAAGTATCCTTTAAAATGCCAGTCTCTCTGCAGCCACTTGGAATTGCAGCTTACATTTAGTGCCATTTCAAAGCTTGGAATAATATTGTACAGGTCTTTGAGCTGTAGCTACATTTCCTCTGTGGTGGTGGAGAATATTGTCTTTTAAACAGATGTCAGAATTTCTGAGAGAATAGAAAGTGAATGGTACAGAAAAGTCTGTAGAGCCTGAGATGAAGAGGTCTGTGTAATGTGCAACTCTCTAGTGGAAAAGAAAAATTCTTATAAAAATATAATCATCTCAAATCTTGACTTTGACTAATGTTTAAAAGTGCCTGGTCCGTTGGCACAATTTCTTGGTAGTGAGTTTCCTATCAAGCTAAAGCAGAATTGTTCCACCAATGGCCTTTTCATACTTGTTTTCTTTTTCTTTTGGAGAATGTGGGGGGAAATATATATTTTATATATAAAGTAACCTTGGGCGTTAACAGAAGAGACAGCGGAGTGCTGCCATCACAACTTGATGCGGGTCAAGAACCCACCAGCAACATGGTCCCGACCGGCCAACAAACGTGCTGACTGCCAGGGTGGGCAGTAACTGCATGAATGTGTGGCCATCTGCCCCTGTCCTCACACTGCGCCCCACCCCCTGCCATGACAGGCAGCCATGACCCGGCCATGGTGGGACCAATCCAGGTCACAGCGGGCCATAACAAACTTTCTAGCCCACTATGGCCCGATTGGGTGGACAGTGGTCTGGGCTGTGACCCCAGAGGTCTCTGGGACTGCAGCCCAGGCTTGCCACTGACACGCCCAGGAGCAATCCCAGGTGAACATCTGGTGGCACAGCAACAAATGGTGCCAGTGGCTCGCAGGCCTCAGTGGGCCACTGTCACATTTATTAACACCCATTGTCTCCTACA
>QEPC01008071.1:1000498-1119048 GCA_003113815.1 Sphenodon punctatus
TCCCCATGTGCCCGTGCAACCCCTGAGATCATCCGTGGGAGCCTTTTTGGAGGTTCCCTGGGCGAGATGGGTGGCCACCGATGTTAGATCTTTTTCGGTGATTGCCCCTGTGCTGTGGAACTCGCTCCCAGAGGAGGCTCGGTTGGCTCCCACCCTCCTGATGTTTCCGCGTGTATGTAAGACCTGGCTGTTCTGCCAGGCTTTTGGCGAGGGCGGAGGGGGGTAGGGTGGGTGGGTTGAGGGGGTGCTTTTCTCCCTGCATATGGGATTTTTAACTTTTAAATTGTTTTTATTGTTTTATTGTTTTAATTTGTTGTTCGCTGCCCTGTGGGCAAGAGGGACGGGATAAAAATATTTTATAAATAAATAAATAAATAAATAGTAGTTACGCCACTGGCTGGAGTGGCCACAGGAATTATTCTACTAGAGATAGCCTTTTCTCTGTGTAAGATTCATTTCTCGTCAACACACCCTTGGACTGAAGTGTTGTCACCATATTATTTTATTGCTAAACTCACAATATTTGGCCTTTTAACTCCCAAGCTCCTGAAATTGTGGGTGTCAGCTTTAATTTAAAATACTATCTCATCTGGCTGAGAAGAAGAGCCTGAGAGTATAACCCAAATGTAAGGTAAAGAAGACACAAAATCCAGAACCCCAACGTTATATAGATATAGATTTTTAAAACCCAACTTTGTGGGGTCTGACTCATTATTTCCATCTCTTGGGTGTGGCACAACTGAGTTTGATACATCTGACAGAAATGTTTAAAAATCTAATGGTCTCTTTTCTTTGGAATGGCTTCAAACCGGAGGCATAATTCTGAGCCTCACTGTGCTCCTAATAACTTCCATGGCACAAGATCATAAATTGTGAAGCAGCCGGAGTTCTATGGCATGCTGCAAGGACCATCTTCATACACAGCCTTTTAGGCAGGAAGAGAACAGGATTAATGAAGTGATACTTGTGGACAGGTCAGAGTATTATTAATTTGACTGTTCTGGGTTTTCCGTTTTGGGGGAGACTTACTACTTAAAAAAAAAAAAAAAAAATAGATGATAACTATATGATCTCCCCCATCTTCAGGCATGCTGAAAACATTTGCTGCTTAATACTTCCTTGTTCTCAGTACTTTGCAGAAACTCAGAATTACAGTGTCCCAATCTGAATGCTCCAAATAATGGCTAGTAGTGAAGAGTAAGATATTATAGTAGCTACTACATAGTACATAGCAAACACTTGAAATTGTCACATCTGAGGAAGTCTTAAAAGTGTAGCAAATGAGGTCTGGGAAATAACTCGGTTAGGGCAATAGCTCCATGACAAGCTCTCGTTACACCGTTAGACTGGAACGCTGTATCAGAGCCATTACACCAATAGCATTCCATGACACCTTGGGCATGGATTTATCAGGCTTTGTTATACCTGCTCCAAGGGTCATATCTTTCTTGATCTACTATGATCACATGCACTGAAGAATCTCAGCCCATGGCACCAAGAGCTGTAGTTTTTCTAGGAACCTGGAGACATCTCTCTTGTACTTTGTGGTAGCAAGGCAGCATTGGGAGATACATTGTATTTCTCAGATGCTTGTGCCAGTCAGAGGGTCAGGAGAAATAGGGCATCATGAGACATGCTGAGGGTTTTTTCCTTAATTCCTGCCAACACCTTTGCATGTATCTCCCTCTCTGCCTATCATGCATGTTAGGATGGCAGATGGTCTACCCTTCAGATGACACGCTCATCTGCAGGAAGAGGAGCTCTCATTCCGAGTCCCTGGTGGAAAGCAGCTGCTGCTGGCATACTGGCAGCCCAGTTTCTTGGCAGCAGACCTCCGAAAGCAGATTACTTTGTTCTTAGTTCTGCTTGCCAGGGCCCATCTGATTGCCAGACTGGCAATTCATAGGGGAGATAACCCTGGTTCACTTAGCACTAGTTCAGCCTGTCATCAAACAGAAAATACACAGAGGAAATTAACATAGCTATGCGCTCAACTGATAGGATACTAGGGTGGTTTTTAAATACAGGTGTCATTTCAACTGGGACTTCCTCTTACCCTCTCCATGGCTCTTCCCAGCCTCAGAACAAACAGGACCAGTGCCCTTACTTGTCTTCTGTTCCAATGCAGTTTCTTTGTTCTTCTTTCCAGCTTTATTCCCCTCTAGCAACCAGAGCTCTATATATCTTCCCTCATGTGGTCAGAAGACTACTTGGCCTCTTCATGCCTGCTGTATGATGAGTCTTGCGGTGATTCTGATATGGTCTTTTGTTTTCTTCAAGCTTGGGGGCAAAAAGGGCTGTATATTGTTCATTCAAGATGATTAATATCCCTTTGCTGAGGCCTTATTCCATGAAGTTACTGACACCACATCAAATAGCAAAACGGAAGAACCTTATTCCACTCCACTTCTTATCTGGTAATGCTTTAAAATCTTCTTAGCTTGCTTATGACTACAGTTCCATCTGTGCACATCTTCTGGAAGAAAATAACTTACCAGGAATATGAACATGAATAACCTGGACTGAATTAATTTGTTGCACATAGGTGTTTTCCTAACAATGAGGACAGTAGGACACTATGTGATGCAGAAGGAGAAGAGGTTTCAGCGGGGAGGTTGAACCGAGTCACCTGGGGCTGCTTCACTCTCTCCCCAACCTCTTGGAGTGGCAGTTAACACCACCTACTCTGGAGACACCAAAGGCAGTGGACCATTTATTTTCGTGGCTGTTTGTGGCTGGAGGGCTGGGACTGAGTGCCTGTCAGGTCTTTGGCCTGTGGGAAGGGAGAGCACAGCCGTGGGTGGAGAGGAAGTCGTGTTGGGGAATGCTACAACTCATCTGTGAAGGGGGTGGGTAAAAACGTGGGTGGAGTGTGGGAAACTGGTGGGAGGGGTTAATGAGTATTTTAGTATCGTTGGAAGTAGCAGCTGGAAGTTAATTTGCATTTTAATGGAATTTCGTAGGGTTGGGCCTGGGATGATGGGAGTATCGCCACAACTCCCCTGTAAGAGCAGGGGTTATGAGCTGGGGAATCGGGTTGGGACTTCACGAGGTGAGCAATGGGAGTGCATTGGCGGTAGAGGAACTTGTGTATGTGAGGCATGGAGTGGGGATGGGGAGCATTATAGGATTTTGGAGGAGTTGTGTGTGGGGATTTTGTCAAGTGTCTTACTGCTTTGTATTGTGGTTGTTTTTTAAATGATATTGTAAGCTTACTTGATTCCTCAGAAAAAAGCAGGGTATAAGCCTAAATAAATAATAAAATATTGAAGGTCTTTATTGGTATAAGAATACTAGTAATAATAAGAGTTTTACAGTAAGCGGCTTCTGAACATACACAAAAGCTAACCAGTGTCCCCACTTTCTGTGCCAATGATGTATGGAAGACACACACTTGTGTTGGGCGTCTTTAATATTGTGCTACTTGCTAAATGCATTCTCGTAGTGAACACAGCATTATTATTATTATTATTATTAACAAACATTTATATAGCGCCAGCAGTGTACCTGGCACTTTACAAAGTAATAAAATAGACACGGTCCCTGCCCCTAGGGCTTAGCTGGCATTGCTCTAATGGTTTGTACTTATAAGGAAGTTACCGTGCATGCACTAAGTTATGATGTCGTAGTGATCCTGCTGTGCAGATTACCTGGTACAATAGCCATGAAAAGAGGACCACACCAAGATACCAACAAATTAAACATTTAGTGTATAGTAAAATTTGTTTCTTTTTCTCTGATTTTGATTGGACTCTAAGAGGAATGTTGTTCTCTGGACCTTCAATTTAAGATTATAAATGATCCATTTTTTTCAGTGCAACGGGCCATATTCAGATCCTTCTTTATTTCAGATATTCTTTGTCCCTCTTCCTTATTCTGGACATGCTTTAGACCCTCCCATACCCAGAACAAAAGCATGTCTCGAGCTGCCCAGTTATTGGAGTTGTTACAGAATTTGATACTCTGAAGTGTGAAAAACATTTGAAGACATTCCCGCATCCCCGCAACCGTGCCATCGGGAAATACCTGCTTTTCAGGAGCACTTGGAACTGTTCATTTGTATTTCCCCACCATTCACTGATTCTGTGCTTATGCTATTGCAAGATTGGCTTGCAATTTTCTGGCATTGCCATCATTTTCTTCCAATATCTGGTATTTCCATCAATTTACAGTACTTTCTGTCAATTTTTGGCAATTTTAAATGCCATTAATTGGCACAATTTAAAGCAGGAAGCAAGGTTAGGTGAGGTGGTGCGGTCAAGCAACTCAAGGTGCCGTAAATAGTGAAAAGCCGGTAAGTTTCCTTGTGCAAATGAAAGTTTCCTTGTGCAAATGAAAGTATGTGACCTGTTTCCGACAGAAGCAGCATTCGCTGTGTTTGCTTGTTTCAGGCCTAGTCAGTATTACTAGTTCCATATTACAGATGGATACTGCTTATCCAACATTATATTCCTGAAGGAAGTCATGCTTCCCTGCCCCTTGAGAATGAGGTGTGAGGACTTGTGCACATGAAGTTGATAAATGACTTATGGAATCTTTAGTGTGGGGTAAAATAGCCTGGAAATTTTCCCCTCTGGAACATACTCATAGTTCCTGTATTCTGGGTTAGCTGTATTTCCACAAACCAGAAGGGCTTTACTCCTAAGTCTACATTTATTTACCCAAAGGTAACAGAAGGATAAGCAGGACATCTTGTGAGTGCTCTGGTACAGTGATTAAAGAAGTAAAGCTACCCTGAGTTCAAGCTTTGAGGTTCTTCATGTGGCGTATCACATGTTTGCATAGTGACAGCTCCTGGTCTCGGCAGCATTTGTTAAGCTCATGTCCGATCTTTGCTCAGCTGCTGCTCATAGTGTGTCTGTGTCTGTCTTCAGTTCCAGAACTAAGGGATTTGTTCAGAGTATAAAGGCACAACTGAAGGATACAGCATGACCCAAGGAGTGCAAAGATCTTGTGATGGCTGAGTTGGATTTTTCAAGCAGTAGCAGAATCCCTGCAAAAGTGATATTTGCAATAACCCACCTGCTGCCCGTGGCATCCCCAGAAGTTCAAGACGGGGTGGACACCCTTATTGCGTGCTACATCCTTTTTGCTGCTGAAATTTAGAAATGACATCATGATCCTAGTCACTTTATATAAACATACCATACATATGGAATGGACAGAATTGATAACATAGTGTGGCTGTAGCAAAATAGATTTTGCCCTTCTACTTCTCCATTCTTTAACAGTGTGATAGATGGGATTTGGTTGATGTTTGCTACAAAGGTGAAACAAATTAGACCGTTCTATATTCTCAGATGTTATCTGAATGTGCAAATAGCACTCTGAATATTATCCATATCTGGAACAGATCTTTACATATCCACTTATTTGGTTTGTTTGATTTGTTGAGTTTGTTCAGTTATTCACTTTATTTGACGTAGTTTATTCAGTTGTTCAACTGTTCCTTTTGGCATTTTTTTTAGTGCTATTGCACATTCACAATAAACTAAATAACCCAAACAACTGGTCCAACCAAACTGAAATATTCTGTGCAAACATCCCAGCGGAGCAGGGAAAATATCTGTTCTGTCAGGTTCAATTTCAAGTAGCTGAATTTGTTGGATAATGTATTTGCTCTGAATATTCATTTCACCCCTAGTTTGTTGTTTTACCATTTGTTGCAGTGGATTTGGGAGTTCCTAGTACTTTTAGCAGTCAAATTCCCAGACAGCTGGTAGGCCTGAAATGAGCTATTGCAGCAAATACTGTTTCCGTTGGAAACAGGTCATTCACCTTGACTTGCACAACAAGGAAACATACCAGCTTTTTTGCTATTTTTCGCTAGTTCCCATTTGGGAATTGCAATTGTTTGGTATTTCTGGTAGCAGTTTGGTTTTGTGCAGTTGTCAGTGTGCTGCCCTAATGCAAAATGAACTGAATTGCTAACACTGTAGTTTATATACTGGCTAAGTGACATTAAATTAATGGGGAAATACTTTAAATTGACATAAAGCTGCCAAAAATGATGGAAAGTGCTGTAAATTGACGCAAAATGTCAGAAATAGACAGAAATACTGGAAATTGATGGAAATTGACAAAAAATGTCAGAAATTGGCATGCGCATATCTCAACAATAGCCGAAACACAGAATGAATAGTGAGGAAATACTGACGAACAAGTGCAATTGCTTCCAAAACATAGGTATTTCTGGACGGTACAGGAACACTTGCTCTTGCCTCAGCACTAACAGCTGCTGCCAAGAGTTTCACTTGAAACACCATTTGAGAGACATTGACCTATGTGGGCCTAACACCATAATAGGGGTCACATGCCATAGAAATTCTCATCTGTAACTGAATCCCTTTGAGCCGATGAGTTTGCTGCTTTGGCTCAAAACAAATGTAATACACCAGTGTGAACCTTCTCCTGGGGCACTGGTTCTAATTGGTTGCCTCTTTAAGATATGGTAGTAATAGTGACCAATCACAGCTGGCTTGACCAATGTCCACAGAATGCTGTTCTGTTCCATTATGCTTATGCGCTGACCATTTGATTAAATCTTGTCAGAGAACTCTTGGGGTACCGGAGTCCTCAGTCTGGTGAAATTGGGTGTCTTCACTCCACCTCTTGTGAGTAATGGTTTGTTTTTTCCCAGGGAGCTCACCATCTGTTATGTCGTGCAGTGCCTGTTGATTCGCTACTTCCATCAAGTTATTCAAGGGGTGAATGGGCCTATCATTTTGACAGTGGCCTTAATCTGTTTGTGCATCTCAAAAGAAATGCAATGTCTGGAAAGGGAGGGAATGGAGAGGCTCTGGAAATTGATAATGAGGTATGGAGCCTTTCACCTCTACTGGGTTGAATTCAGTACAAAATCAATAATGACTGAAATTGTTACCATCTGATACCTTTTCAGAGATGCATGAGACATGGCCATGAGTTTGGCAGTTTCATTCCAGTTTCTAGTGAACAAGTGTCTAACATTGCAAAACCCATCATCATAACTGGCACTAACTGGTCCCTTTATTTGTAGTCTGCCCAGAAGTGCCAAGCATGGAATGGGCCTAGAATCTAACTTCTCTCTTTGTCTATATGGATTAGCTGAATACAGTTAAGTCACTGTGTAGAGACTTCCAATTCAAATTAAAAGTGGCCTATCCTAGTGTACCATAACTATGGTCCTAACCCCCACCAAACCCCCTCTCCCCCATGTTCCTGACCCCCGGCAATGCTTCCCTTCCCCCTGATGGAACTGCATGAGTGGTGGGAAATCTTAATTAAAAAATGCTAGTGCAGGCAAGGCCTAGATCTTTTAACCTGGCATCTTTCAACAGCTATGAGTTCAACGTACGTTTTTACAAGCTTGGTTATTTTTTAAAAGAAGGAGTAAAGCAGTGGGAAATAAGGATGCAATTACAAGAACTGCAGTACCATTGAATCAAGCAAGGAAACATGTCAATATGACGTTAAGTGGCTGACTGCTGCTCATTGTGTACACAACATACACTTCATGCTTTGGTACTGCTACCCGCTCATACTGTTACTATGTCAGGGAAGGGTAGCTTCTTTCAGTTACCATGGAAACCAGAAAACAATCATCCCATCTCGTGTTTGGCAGGACTCCATTCAAATAGTAGCTGTTCTGATGGAAGCTTGAACTTCACTATGCTATAGTGTAGTTATGCACATTTAAAAATGCAAAGCAGTTTGTCCTGAAGTGTGAGTTGTGATTACTTGTGGGGCATTTCCTGCTCCTTTCCATTTCTGCCCAGGAGGGGTGGAAAACCTTTTCCCTCCCTGGGGTCACTTTGAAAATTAGTACAAGCTCTGAGAGCTGCGTAAAAGTTGGGGGTGGAGGGGTGCTTATGGGGTGTGCTCAGAAAGAGAGTCAAGATCATGGAACTTAGCCATGGCTCTGTCCCTACCCTTGTGTGCATGCTGTTACCCCCCTTCCCTTAGCTCAGTCTTTCAGTGCTTGAAGGTATGAACTAGATTTGGTTCAGGACAGAGTGGGGATCCTGCTGGTGTACCATGCACCCCACTGCCCAGCAGCATCCCTGACAACTCTAGTGGCCCTGGTCCCCAAATCTTATTGTCTTGGGGGAGTTTAATATCCAGGCCGAGGCCATGTTGTATGGTTACGACTGCCATGGCAACCATGGGTAGTGGGCCCGACACGTGAGGGAGGTCATACTCTGGACCTATTGTTCTGCACCGACCTTTAGGCAGGGGGTCCGATGGTTGGGAGTATTGTTGGTTCACCCTTGTCACGGTTGGACCATTACCTCCTGCAGGCCTTCATCCCGGCGCGTCTACCTGACTGGAGGGGTGTAGGACCGATGAAAATGGTCCACCCTTGGAGGCTGATGGAACCCCTAGGGTTCCAGACTGCTCTGGGGGATTTACCCACAGACCTCAGTGACCGCTCCACCAATGCCCTTGTGGCCCTCTGGGATGACTGGTNTAGGCAGGGGGTCCGATGGTTGGGAGTATTGTTGGTTCACCCTTGTCACGGTTGGACCATTACCTCCTGCAGGCCTTCATCCCGGCGCGTCTACCTCTAGGGTTCCAGACTGCTCTGGGGGATTTACCCACAGACCTCAGTGACCGCTCCACCAATGCCCTTGTGGCCCTCTGGGATGACTGGTTGGCAGGGGCTGTCAACTGGGTGGCTCCCAGCCGTCCGCTCCATGTGTTTCGGCACCACAGGTTCCTGTGGCTTACAGAGGACCTGGGGCAGCTGAAGTGTGAGGGACGGCGAATGGAGAAATGGTGGTGCCGAACTTGTGATGAAAACGACTGATTGCAGCATAGACTGTTTTTGGAAAGCTATACCATGGCTTCGTGGGCACTGGGCAGCAAAGAAGGGGTTCCTTGCTTCACTCATAGGGTCTGCGAAGTTGCGCCCTGCAGACCTTTTCTGGGTGGTGAGGGGTCTGGTTAGACCAGCCTGTCTCTGCCTGGACCTGGAGTTTTCCAGGGCCAGCTGTGACATGTTTATGGCATACTTGGTAGACAAAATCGCTCACATTGAACACTACTTCGACACTGCCCTTTCGGAAGCAGTGGTTGAGCCAGAGGTAAGAAATGCCGTATCTGGTCAGTGTTTCTGGGATCAATTCCAATTGGTGACACCTGCTGAGGCAGCAGATGTGCTTGGATCTGTGCAAACCACAACATGTGAACTGGACCCTTGCCCATCCTGGCTGGTTCAGACCAGTGGGGAGACAGTGAGGCCATTGCTGGTGGAGGTGATTAACACCTCCTTGGAGGAGGGAAAGTTGCCAGAGTCCCTTAAGGGGGCGTGGTCTGACCCCTGCTCAAGAAACCATCTTTGGGCATTGATTTCCCAGCAAGATATTGGCCTGTCTCTAACCAGAAATGAGCATGTTAATGTGGTTTGGCTTGTAAATAATAATAGTAAAAAAAATAATAATAATTTGAAAATAAGCAGCTTGTAGCCCTAACCACCAGGGAGCCTTTCTTCATCAAAAGCACATCAGGTAGCAGTACTGAAAAGAGCCCACAATCAAGTAGGCGATAACATCAGGGAAGATTGGATGAAGTGGCAGTTCCAGTGTGCCCAAACGATGTGTTCTTATCACAGCTGGCTTCTATCTGTGTTTCCCAGGGCCTTTCATCTCTGCCTCCTGTACCTTTGGTAAAGTAACTGCTTTGCAGGGAGCATGGCACTGACTCAGTGGAGCAGCATTCAAAATGATGTACCAATTTAATGGGAATACAGAAGTGAGCAGCAGAGAGTGTGATTAAATGCTAGCCCAAAATGTTTCCTGCCATTGTATATGCTGCAGAGGAAATGTCTAAAGCCATAAGACCTTGATGAAACTTTAAAGCATCTTCAAAGGGGTGAATCCCAAAGGAAGGGCCTGCAGCCCTCAAAAAGAGTAGGGATAAGCATGACCCAGATGGGAGATCCCTAGAGGGAATACTGAACTGGTTTTGATGATGTTGATAAACATACAGAAAGGATGTTGCATGAGACTATAAATATTGGTGATGGCAACACTAACTTCTGTATCATTAATAATAATAATACTAATACTATTTACTATTATTATTGACAAGCCAAACCACACCAACATGCTCATTTCTGGGACTACCCACTTGGCTCTTGAATCTGTGGTGAGGCCCAGTGATGTCTGCAGGAAGAGAAGTGTCACAATAAAGACAGTCTTCTGGTCACTGTCTGTGACCATCCTTACTCTTGCATAAAGTCACCAATGGATCGTGGAAATAGCACTTATTTCTCATTTAGCAGGTGCTGTTTCTTAGTGAGAGTCACATGTGTGACCTTTGATAGCCTGAATACACGTTTCCTGTTTGTTATTCCTGTTATCACTGCAGGACCAGCTCAGCGCACAGAGAGTGAACTGGATTCTCTTCCATCTGAACAGCTAATTGAATTAAAGGGCGATTGTTTCCCGGATTGTGTAGTGGAATTAAAAGCAAACTTCATGCTGACTTAAATTTGGGTATGTGCTCTAAAATCCTTTAGGTGCGTTTGAAATGTCCCACCTTGTTTGTTAAACTCTAATCACTTATCCTTATGGAAATGCCCATTAAAAGCCGCAAAGTTAGACACATCGCATGTGTCACTGAAAGCTTAATTTGGCCAGTTGAACCTTGATGGTCTGTCAAAAACAAAGAACCCAGCTTGACTCGGAGTGCAGGCTGAGCATGCAGTGCCAGTGATTAGTAGGGAAAGCATCTTTACATTTGTATGTTGAGAAACACTTGATTTGTTAACTGCTGAAAGGTAGTTTAAAAAAATGGAACTCTGTGATGCCATCTCTAGACACTTTATAAGGAGAATGGTGCCTGCCAAGCCTCATAAAAGGTTTGGTTGGGTTTTGGTTCTTCAGAAAAAGCCTCCCATCCCCATTTCAGATCCATACCACTACACATGGTATTCTTAATTGTCTTATGTGTGGAATGTTAGGAAGCACCTGAGATGTTGTAATGGTTTTTGAACAGAGGTTGGACAGTAAGAGGTAGATAAGTGGGGACTTATGGTGGTATGGCAGTGAGGGCCCTATTATGCCCAATGCAAGGGCAGTAAAAGAGCTTGGCATCTGAGGAAGAGCACTGGGTTTTGCGGCTGAAGGCTTCCTAGAAGGTGGTATTATTTTGCTTCACCAATGCCTCATTTACTAAAAGGGAAATGGTACATAAGTGCCAGACATAAGACGCCTTACTCTTCATATGTGACGGCATCAATTTCCTCCCCCCCCCCCTCCAATTTTCTTGTCAGAAAGCAAATGCCTTCCTAGCGTGATGCTAATGGCTGCTGATTATAGGTCCTATCCGACAGGAAGTGAAGGTCAAGTTAACCTTCCTCAGCAAACAAGGTGCACTGTGTGTTTCCATGGTAACCAGCATTATCCTACCACCCTGTCCAAAAGCCACTTGAAATGTAAATATATTAATAGATCACAACGTCTAAAACTTTCATTCATAAAAATGTCAAATAAACTAGTACAAAACGAAAGGGGAAGCTTTCTAGGGACATGGATCTATTCTACACAAGGAACATTAAGCCCTAGGCTAAAAAGCTTTTTAGAGATAAAATGTCCACCCATTACTCTTGTGGAACTTTAGAGATCTCCAGCACACACATTCAGTAACTACAGTAAAATACTGTAAAGTGGCCATAGCTGGAACCCGCTCTCCAGACCTTTGTAGCGATTCCTGGTGAGTCACTCTGGGGAATTGGCTCAACTGTCCTGGTACACCCAGTGTAGTCAATATCTTTCTCCTGGCTTGCAGCCCTGTATTCTGTCTAAAGACCTGCTTGTTAGGTGTCTGATTCTGGGACAAGTAACTATGACAGGGCCACACCCACTTATTCAAAGTCTTTATATACAATTCTTTATGCTGCTCTTCCCCAGGCCATAGGATCATAATACTCATGTGAGCCCGATCCTGAGGTAAGTAATGAAGGATACAGACTAGGGTCTTTATATCTGGCCTCCACCCCTCACCCCCTTCAGCCAGTCCAAACCACCAAAGCTCTGTTTGAGATTTTGTTCACTTTCACCCAATATATGAGCATAGTCCATATTCAAATAGTCCCAACAGTCCAAAGTCCTTTTTAGGCATAAGAAATGGACAGTCCCCACCTGGGTTTCTTGGCAGCCTTTCTCCATCCGCAGTGATGCCAGAGTCCCTGCTGATCCAGTGTTTGTATCCTAAGGCTGGGCTAGAAGGTCTGCAGTCCAGCAGCAATTCACTGCCACTGGTCAGCTTCTGTCTCCACCACCTCCCCCTTGTGACTGAATGCTAGTCCTTAAATACCCATAGGCCTTTGGGCTTCTTGTCTCTTATTGGTGCTAGGACGCCGTCTTCTCCATCTAGTCCCTGCACCTTTTTAGCAGCTGCTCACGGCATGCTCCTTTGTTATTACATGCGTCTGTTCTATGTTTAGCTGGTGTTTCCTTTTGCCCTGTTACAACAGGGTAGTCTGTTTGAGATTATGGAGCAATGATGCCCAGGAATATCTATGATATGGGTGCGTGATATCATTGTGTGTGTGTGTGTGTGTGTGTGTGTGTGTGTACACATGAGCATGCAATACAATCTTTCAACAGTATAGTCTAGTGATAGAGCCCTGGAATGGAACTTAGCAGACCTGGTCACAGCTCTGCCACTGACCTGCTGGTTAATCATCAGAAAGTCATTTCACTGCTCTCTGTCCTGTTTCCACATCTGTAGAATGGGGATAATGATGGTGATATCCACCTCTATGTGAAATATTTGGAGATATGTGGGATGAAAAGTGCTCTATAAAAGAGTGGTGGGTGAGGCAAGACTGTTTCTATGGCTCTAAGTTCTCTATAACAAGTTCTACTGCACTTACTGTTATCTGTTTAATTTATTATTGGTTTTACACAACTTTATCAATGGTCTTTAACAGAATTGTGTTTAAATGTCTGACATATGTTTTCCCTTTTAACAGCTCCATCCTCTAGACATTGCTTTCTTATATAAACCTGTCCTGTTTTTTGCTCAGATGAAAGTTATAACTTTTTATATGCCCCAGGAAGGGCCCTGTGCGATCCAAAAGCTTGCATGCTCTCACCAACAGAAGTTGGTCCAATAAAAGAAATAATATGAACTACTTTATCTCTGTCTCTTAAGATTAGCTGGTACACAGCACAGTGCTGTAGCTGTTTAGTGCCAGTGCTAGATCTTAGCACAAATTCAAGTCTCATTTACCTCGGGGGGACTTGTGCCAGCATTAAGGGTTAGTTATTACTAATACTAAACAGCTGGAGAATTGAACCACAGTATTAAAAGCAGTTGAGTCTTGTCTGTCCTAAAATGTCTATGTAGCGTTGGCTGAGTTGCAGTGGTGGCAGATGATAGGTCCTCAGTCTCCTAGTGTAGACACAACCACAAGAATAAGAGCAACTCATTTGCCCCCGCACAGGAAATAAGGCACAGACACAAAGTTTGGGTAAAACTGTCCGCAACCGTTTATTTAAACACAACCAGCATAATCGGAAAAACCTGTTGATAAACGAGAACCAATTAATAAACCAATAAAACCAATTCGTGAGAAGGGTGGAAAGATCTGTTTGCCAAATTGGAATTGAATAGTACAGCCGAATTGATCACCCTGGGTGAGACTATAAGGAGAGTGATTAGGCACTAAGTCCAACCTTCTTCTATCACCTCCGTCCTTAATGCCCCTCACTCCCCGCGTTCAGTACCATAAGGTGTGACCACTTGGATTGGAGTTACCAGTCCAATTCCCATTTTCCACTGGACCAAAATTAATCCAGGCCAGGAAGAGCTGGCGATCAAGTGACCATGTCGGGACCGCATAGATCCTTCCCATATGCCCCTTGACGCCAGTCCTTCTTCTCTGGGATAGCAGTGGGGCGCCCATCCCCTGACTGCTTCCCAAGTCCCACCTCCTGGATGCCTCTCAGCATCCACCATTACCTGATGTTTTTCATAATGCCAACCAATTCTGAATACCTGTTTAATTCCACCATGGTACTGAACTCCGCCAACCAGTTCAGCAGCAAAGCTTGCTTGAACACCCCCCAGCCTCACCCAAGGGCCCCACAACCTATCCTAAACATTTCTGTAAGAATTCCTGTAGATTCCCCAAATACATGTCAAGGCCCCTTTCAGACAGGTGAACCCCATCTGACCAATACAACTTCGGCCTTGTCCACGAAATATTCCCGTGCACCAACCACATTCCCCCCACCTGGGTAATACATTTCTTAATCTCCCTATTAATCCTCTTTCTAGACCTATCCACCGCTCTCAGATTCGTGGCTCTAGGCCACCTCATCCTCTATAACATCTCTGTGAAAACCAAAGAAGCCCCAGGGAATAACTCTCTCAACCTAAACCAATCCTGCCTAACCATGATAGATAAATCCAAACCAGACCCTCTGGTCAAATCATTCTCCCCCAGATGTATAACTATTAGATCTGGGGACTGACCTGCATCCCAACCATGGAGCAATGGCATAAGTTGTGGCCACAGCATGCCCCTCTTACCCTTCCAGACTACCGATGCCTTCGCGGATAAACCCAACTGTGAACCCCAACTAGTATTTCTTGCCCTCTTCTCAGCCCAACTAATAAAACTATGGCCAATAATCCAAATTACCTTCCTTCCCGTTGGCCACAGGAACCCTGTAAGGAATAAAAACCATCCATCAGCGTTGCTGAAACAACTCTCCCTCATCGATCTACAGCAGTAAGTGGGCGAATATACGATCTAAATGCCCCAGAGCGCCATCTCCCCACCGACTTAATATCGGGAACCGTCAGACCCGCTGCCGCTGCGGTAGATGCCGCCCTGATTCGAAATGAATGGGAACTAAACCTCCCAGATATGCCTAATGCATTCACACAACGCCCCATAACCGCTGTAAACTGAAACCTGGTGAGGGGCTGACCAGATTGGTGGAGAAACAACGGCCCTGGTCCCGGTGGTCTCTCTTTCAGAAATTTAACCATGCATGTGACCGGGCAGATCAGCGGCTCACTGGACCCAAAAAGCACCACTCTGGCTCCCTTCCCTACTTGGTCAGTTTTAGATCTTCTGATGCATAACTCAATCCCATTATTTCCTACAAACACATCCCCAACCTGCAAGGCCTGACCCGAGCCATCTACCCGTGTGTTAACCACTAATTCGCTTACCCTAAGTGCTGCAAAAAAGGCGATGACAAAGGCCGTTTGAAAAAGCTGAGCCTCGCTTGGATCAGTACATATTCCTGGGAGCTTGGCCACCAAATCAGCCAACATTTTTGGTGACACAGGCATCCTGGAATCACCCCTACGTGTCCCTTGTCGCCTCCAGGCTTCCAACATGGCTCTCAAAATAGGCGACCCTGATAACTCAGAAGGGCTGACCATTTTGGAGAAAAACGATAAAGCAGACCATTTTGCCGCAATCGTGCCTGGCGCCAAACCTTTCTTGTGCAACTCCATCCCAAATTTCACCACTTGAGGCAATGGGATCAGAAATAACACCAACCAGCCTTTCCCTGCAGCAAAGGCACTGAACTCCTTCAAGGCTCTATCATACAACCGCCAAGTAGCCGGGGAAACCGAGCCCTTCACAGTCTCTATCAGCTCTAGAATCCAAGGCTCCAAAGCTCTGGGGGAACCAAGTCTTGCTTCTCCCTGGCCATTGGAGCGAGCTTCCGAAAACGAGGAATCTGGAAAAGAGAGAGGGCATCAGCGATCTCATTATTAACCCCCGGCACGTGTCTGGCTGAAAAAACTACATTCTGCTTCAAACACCATAACACAAAAACCCTTACCAACCGCATTACCCTTTCCGATTTTGATGACAATGAATTAATCACGTGTACAACAGCCAAGTTGTCACACCAAAACAATACCCTCTTATCCCTGAATCTGTCCACCCACAAGTGAGCTGCAACCACTATAGGGAACAACTCAAGGAACGTCAAGCCTCTCAGTATGCCCAAGTCCTGCCAATGAGCAGGCCACTGCTCTGAGCACCATCTCCCGTGAAAATAGATTCCAAGCCCGGCCGCACCAGCAGCATCAGAGTGCACCTGCAACTCCGCTTCCAACAAATAAACGTCTCTCCACATGCTGACACCATTGTGATGCTGCAGAAACTCCAGCCATACTCCAAAATCCTCTCTCATCTCCCTTGTGACCCTGATGTGATGATGCAGCTTAGTGATCCTAGCTGTTTTGGCATACAAACGAGACAGGAATGCGCGCCCCGGCGCTATAACCCTACACGTAAAGTTTAATTTACCCAGCAATGACTGAAGCACCCTCAAAGTCACTTTGCTGCTCCCCATGCATGAGCCAATTTCATCCCTAATTACCTCTAACTTATCTACCGGCAAACGAGAACACTGACCCACTGAATCCAATTCGATACTTAAGTAGGTCAGACACGACGTGGGGCCCTCCATCTTCTCCTCAGCCAAAGGGACAATAAATCAACTCTGCCACTTCCCGAAAGGCAGACAACAACCTGCTGCATTCCTTCAATCCCGCCCTCACGATGAAAATATAATCATCGAGATAATGGGTCATATAGCGGGACCCTGTCCGCCACCTCACAATCCATTCCAGGGAAGAGCTGAATTTCTCAAAGGCAGCACATGAGATAGAGCATCCCATAGGCATTGCCGTATCAAAATAAAAACGGCCCCTAAATGAAAACCCCAATAGGTCGAAATTGCTAGGGTGCACTGGCAAGAGGCGAAAAGCAGACTTAATCTCACTCTTTGCCATAAGGGCACCCCTACCACAATCCCTCACAAACTCGACCGCCTCATCAAGAGACGCGTAGTGAACTGAGGTCAGCTTGGGAGGGATTGCATCGTTCACTGAAAACCCCCTGGGGTAAGACAGATGATGTATCAATCTGTATTCCACAGGGGCCTTTTTTGGCACGATCCCCAAAGGTGACAATCTCAAATTTTCCATAGGCAAAGATTCAAAGGGACCAGCCACACGGCCTTCCTTTAACTCCTTCTGTAACTTTTGTTCCACCACTGCTTCCATGCCTATTATAGACTTCAGATTCCTAGCCACCATACACTCCCTCTTCCCATCAAATGGAATTTGAAAACCAAACCGAAAACCATTAACAACGTAACTTGCTGTACCCGGATCAGGATAATCGCTTAACAATCTCTCGAGCACCCACCATTTAACTGACGTTGGTGCTCTTACCAGCAGCGGACTGGGCCGGCCCGCTGCCTCTGCCTGCCCCAGGTTGGAAACCACGCTTGCCTCTCTGCCCTGCCCCCCATCTACGCTGACAGTTGACGGAAGGGTGAGCCCCCCCACATTGGAGGCAGACATGCTTAAACCTGCAAAAGGAATGAAAACACTTGCTTTCGTTAAAGTCCCAGCAGGCCAAAGATTGCCCTCCCTTTCTATTCTGCTCTCCCCGAAAATTATCTACCGGTTGAGCATCACCCTTAATTATGATATGCCCGCTATCTGCACGCACCACCTCCTTTCCTTGCACACATTCCATCCAGAGGTCATGGTCTTTCACCTCCCACTGCACCCCAGGGGTAATGGCTGCATGCTGGCAAAATGCCTCGTCTTACCTGAGCCAACCGAAGCCATCCTTCATTAGATATGCTCGCCTTACAATATCAAAATATTTCCACAGGGCTACAGCCCTTTCTGGAAAGGCCTGCATTATTACTCCCGCATATATAATGAAGGCTGACTCCCAGTTAGCCCAATTCCTATCAATCTTTTTCCTCTTTGCCCTTTCATACTCCTTCGACTCTGGCTGTACGTTGGGGTCAGGAACTGGGTCACAGAACAGAATGGCAAACAGGTCTATGTAATCACCCCTCCATATTTTTTCCCTTGTGGACTGGAGTAGGTGTACCCCCAAAGGGGCAGATGCCCTAGTATAACCACCCTGCAAAGGAGGGACCTCCCTTACCTGTACGCCAGCAGAGGCCACCCCACCCTGAACCCCAGAAGCCGTAGTGACAGCCAAAGGGGGCGGAACATTCGCCCCACCTACCTGTCCCACCTGAACACCAGTGTTCCCTTCATTCCCGGCTGACCGACCCTGCAAAACCATTGCTTGCGGGCGCCACACGTTATTCACCCAGACTAACCTATTCGGGTCCTGCTGCACCAGCAGTTGACCCATCCCAGCGCTCGCTTGCACGGCTGCCACAAGGCTCTGCTGGGCCACCTGTGTCGCTGCCAATGATCCCGAGGCTCCAGCACTCGCCTCCCCACTAACTTCACTCCTGACAGGCCCTTCCCGTGTCTGAGCAGGCAGACTGCTTCCAACCACTACCTGCCCCTGGGTCAGTGAACCCGAAGGGGGCACAACATACATTACTCACCATCACCTGCAACAGGTGTAATTGAATGCGTCGCCTGTAACACACCAGTCCCAGACGCGGATGGCACAGTCGCTCTTGGCCTTGCTCCTCCTTCCAGCAGCTGGGCAATCCTGCCAATCTGCTGTTCCATTCTGTCAACCTTCATGGTCAGTGCCTCCATCGCTGGGTCCCTCTGGCTTGGTCCAGGTATGTCACTCTGCAGCAGAGAGGGGTCAGGTAAATTCCCGCTCATTCCCCTAGACTCCTGTCCCCCCATTCCCCCAGCCTCCAATAACCCCGAGGCTGTCAGGCGGGACATAACATTATCCCACCCAGCCATTCTGGCCTCCATGGTCTGCATGAAGGCCTGTCCAGGACCTCCCTGTAGCCATGCTGGAGGAGGGTGGGGCTGCACCTGAGCCCCCTGCACTATGGCAGCAGGAGCCTCAGTGAGTGCCACGACCGGGGCCCTCCCGTGCGTAATCCCCACCCTGGAAAGGCCCAGTCCCCTATCCATGTCGGGCCCAGACACCCCTTGTAGGGCACCTTCTGAATGCACCGTCCCCTCCCCCAGGGACCTTGCCAATGAAGAAGGGGCACAGGGGGGAGCCTCCACCTGTGACCCCCCTGCCCCATCCCCACCCTGCCCAGCCTTCCTCTTTTTCGCACCAGCTGTGCCAGGCCCCTGGCCTTTCTTAGCTCTGCCCATACTCCCTGCTGGCACTGATGAGCCAACGAGTGGTATCCCCCCTTCAACTTACAAAAACCCACAGCCCCCCCTTGCTCTGTTCAGGGGGCCAAATTCCAATTAGGGGGTGGGAGGGAAACTATTCCCCTATATCCCACCTCAAAGAGAGAGGAGTAAAATCCCGTGAGGTAACGGGTGTGTGTGTGTGTGTGTGTGTGTACTCTCCCACGCTTGGGTCCCGAGCTCAAGATGAGTAGGCCCCACTCCTAGCCCCCTTTTTCTCCGGGCCCCCCCACACTCACTTGTAACACTGCCCCCCCCTGCTCCCCTCTCAAAGTTGCAAAAAAAAAAATACAGCCTTTATTGATTCCTGCTGCCGTGCTCCTAGCCGCGCCGCCGGTCTCTCCCGCAAACCCCCCGCTCCAGCTGAGAGAATTCTTCAGCCCCCAGCTCCGAATCACACCGCCGATCCCCGACGCAATCCCCGCTCCAGGAGAGGCCAAAAGAAGCGGCCGCTTCAGTTGCTTGCTGGCAGCCGAATGGTGGGGGCTGCCCAGCACAATACACCACGTGGACCTTAGCGTCCAATCAGACAGGCGCATTTTCGCGCCAGAACTCCCAGCAAGCTGCCGCCGCCCCGACGGTGCAGCTTGCAAGCCGACCAATTTTCCCGCCCTGGCAGCAAGTTCTGCCTCCACGAAAAAGCCCGTGCCTGATTCCCCTGATGGGGCGGGCGCAAATTTAACCCTTGCCGCGCACAAGGCACTTTGCAGGGTTCTTATTACTGTTTTGCCAATGGAAATCCAGGCCCCTTCCATTAGCCCAGTATCATGTGACTTGTTTCGCAGTACCACAAAAGAATAATAGTTAAACTCCTAATGTTGTGACACCATGACATTACTATTCTACAGAATATATTTTGAGTTAATCCCATCTGGCCTTAAAGTAAGTTGTTGTTGTTTTGAAAACGCCCAAGTCTGATTTTTCTAAAGTGGCACGAAGAATATACGTAGGTGGCAACTCTAGTGGGAGTTCGGTACATAAAGGCCATTTTGGCCTTTGAAAATCTGCCCCCTAATGCCTAATTCAGTTTGCAAACTTAGACTCGGAGCTTGCCTAATTAAGAATAAGATTATATTTGGAATATCTGAGGTAATTAATTCAAGGTTAACTATCTTTAGGTCGAATTATAGTGAGGACAAAGCACTGTAGTATTTGCCTTAAGGTAGCAAAATGAGGTAAGTCATAGGTTGGGAAATATAAGAGTAAAATTGTAGTGAAGGCCACATTTTACCATGAGGTTGCAAACTAAGGGATCAGTTTGCAACCTCATGGTAAAAAGTGGCCTTCACTACAATTTTACCTTGAATTTGCTACCTTGAGATGAAAACACACACACTGCCAAATAGAGATAAGCCTTTAGACTCCAAATCTCTTACACTTCTGATAATGTTAGCCTTAGAACTTTTCATGTATTGAGTACAAATAGATAATTATTAATTAGGCATCATGAGTCCAGGAAGGGAGATACCTTAGCAAAGGATTTTTTAAAAATAAAACAAATGCTCTCAGTTTTAAACTTGACTTCAAAGAAAGGATGCCAAGGAGCCCATCCTCTCCTTATTGATTGATAGTTGGCAGAGAGGAGATTAATGTATTTTGCATGCCTGCATAGGAAGCTGGAGGGGTCCAGAACTCTGCTTTTGGTTAAAGAAACAAACTTACACAAACATAGGCAATAAGGCTAAGGCAGGAGCCTGGAGCCTATTTCAAATGAACTACATCATTCTTGCCGAATGCAGCTAAGCTATCGCCAGTGGAGTGCCTGCATTCAGATGTTTGTTTCAGCGAAGGGGTTAATGTGGCAGAAGAGAGTTGTTAAGTCTGTACCAGGGATGTATTGAAAAGGATTTCATTTTTGCTCATATCTTGGTTTTGCTACAAGGAAAATGCATTCCTTTCTCAGGCTTGTCCCTATAATAGCTATTCATATCAGCCAGCTCCTATGACCATCCTTAGACTTTCCTCTTATAGCATACCAGTGAGCCATTCTACAACATGTGATCCCGATCTGTATCATTAATTGAGTTCCCATTTGGCACAGTATTTGAGCTGACATGAATGTGAAAAGGGGTCTTAAGCTTGGAGGGCCATTAACGTAAGTTAAAAATACTGTAAAAATTCATGCTCCAGTGCAGCTAAAATATAGTAGTACAATTTAGCATAGCCCATCACTAGCAAGTCAGGCAACATAAAAATTCAGATCACCCTCTCTCTGTTTTAGAAGTGTAGGAAGAAAAGATAAGCTTGAAAGCCATCACATATTGGTGCTGTTACGGACCAAGATTTTGAATTGGTCCCCAAGACGTTTGTTCCCCACAAAAACAATGTTCAAGAGAGCATTCTTGCAGGGCTCAAATTATAAGGAAAAAGGTACGGGGTCCCTCAATGAAATCACGCCCCCTGTAGCCTTCTAAAGCCAGTAGCTAGAGGGGGCTGCAACCTTGTATTGTTTACATCGGTGGGAGTCCAACTTGAACAATTCTGCTGATTTCAGCCGTAATTATTTATTTATTTAAATTTCTTCCCTTCCCTTGCCTTAAGAGTCAGGGCAGCTAACATAATAAAAACACACATCATAAATATACAATAAAATATCATTTAAACACCTTATTTTAAAAAACCACCCCAACCCCACCTGCCAAATGCTTTGCCAAAGAAAGAAGTTTTACTCTGCTTCTGGAAAATACTTAGTCTCTAACAGCAGACCTCTGGGGCAGGAACTGAGAACGCCTCTCTGCGGGCCCTTTTCGTATGGACAAGATTGGCAGATGGAACCTGCAAGAAAATACTCCTGGCCGACTGTAGTGGTCCTAATGGAGCATGGAAGGAAAGGTGGTCTCTCAGATATGTGGGGCCCAAGCCATTTAGGGTTTTGAAGCTCAGAACCCTCACCTTGAATTATGCCCAGAAAGCTATAGGAAGCCAGTGCAGATTATAGAGCACAGGTGTGATGTGCTCATGACAACCCACTCCTGAAAGGAGCAGGGCCACCGCATTCTGCACCATCTGCAGCTTCCAGACAAGTTACCAAGGGCAGCCCCACATAGAGCTCATTACAGTAGTCTGACCTCAAGGTGATGAAAGCAGGAATGATGGTGGCTAAACCGAAATCAGAAAGAAAGTGATGCAGCCTCCTCATCAGATGGAGTTGGTGAAAAGCACTCCTAGACACCGCCACAACCTGATGTTCCAGGTGCAACAAAGGGTCCAGAAGCACTCAAAGGCTGTGAATGTGGGTAACCAGAAGGGGCTGGACCCCTTCAATAGCAGCGGTCCCAATCCCCTTCAATTCACAAGGTCGGCCAACCATCATCACTTTAGTCTTTTCTGGATTCAGTTTCAATTGGCTCACCCTCATCCGGTCCCCAACAGCAGGCCAGTTGTTGGGTAAGCACAAAAACTGCAGGGTGAGATGAAAACGAGAAGCAGAGCTGGGTGTCAAATGCATACTGATGGCACCTCACACCAAACCTCCGAATGAACAAGAGGGGAGACAAGATTGAACCCTGTGGGACACCACAGGGGAGGCCCTGAGGGGGAAATGATGAGCAATTGTCCATCACCACCCTCTGGGACCTCCCTGACAGGAATGAACGGAGCCACTCAAGAGCAGTCCTGTGCACCCCTGCCAGGTTCTGCAGTCGCATCAACAACACCTCATGATCAACTGTATCAAAGGCCACTGATAGATCGAAAAATATCAACAGGGCACAATTCCCCATATCAAACGCCAGTCATAGCTAATCAACCAAGGCCACAAAGGGCAGTCTCTGTGGGTGTCAGGTTCCGGCGGGAGGAGCAGGGGGTTCACGCGCCACGAGGAGCCACGGACCCATGCACTCCCTCTAGCGTCTCACCTCCTCTCCAGTCTGCTGTGTCACCCCCTCCTGCAGAAGGAGAGTCGCCAGCCCTGGGATCCCCGAGAACGCCGCACGTAAAAATCGCCACTCATGCGGCGGCAGAAGGAAACACAGACACCCAACCGCATGTTGCGTCAAGGGGCGTGTCTTTGGAACAGCAGCCACAGAACACGGCAACCACACCCCTAGCCTTGCCCTCGGTACCGCGGCATTCCCTGCGTCTGCAGCAACGCCTTCAGGGAGACAATAAAAGCAGCTCCCCAGCACCATAGTGTTGCTGGTAATCAGAGTTTGACCCCGTGATACCCGCCCCCTCCTGTGGTACGTTGTGCTTGTTCTCTGCCTCTGAGCCTGCCTGTGGATTGTGTGTGTGGAGAGTGCCTGTCGTGAGAGTGTGGTGAGTGCCTTCCTTCAACCTGGTAAGCGTGTTTTCCTTTATTCTACTTAAGTGTCACCTCCCTTGGCCCTGTGGATTTGTGTGCGTGTGCCCTATCCTCGCTCCCCCCTTCCCTGGACTTGGCATTGGTGGCCCCCCTTCACCTTGTGCACTCCCTTCCCTTCTGCTCCCCTAGAACGCGTGGTACCCCTACAGCATCCGGTGGGTGTTCACTCCAGATACCCTGTGATGATCCAGGCTGAGGATTATATATTTATATATTTATCCTAGAAGCCATATAAGATCCTGAGGATTTGGATTTGTTTCCTAGCCTAACCGTGCTGTTTGGAGTGTCTGTAGAACATTGGTTCTCCCCACCCGTCTCCAACTCCCCTCATTGCCCACGCCCTCACAGTGGGATACCCCAGATAAAAGCCCGACTGAAATGGGTTCAGGAATCTGATAGTATTGAGGTGAGCCTGAAGCTGCTGGGTTGCTGCTGTTGTTGTTAATTATTATTATTATTATTATTTATTTATTATGTGTTTACATACCACAAGCAATGTACCTGGCATTTTACAATTGTAAGAAAGAGACACGGTCCCTGCCCTTGCAGGTTTACAATCTAAGAGAGACAAGGGGTGGGGACAAAGGGGGAAACAGAGGAAGAGACAAGGATATATATATATGAACTCATGAGGTCTCAGGTACACGTGCTTGGCTTAATTACAAAGGTGTCGTTACTCATTTAATGTTACACAAGATACGATGATTCAGGATAAGTCAGCAAGGGCGCGAGGGGAACAAGGAGCCAGGGAAAGCTTGACGGAAGAGGTGGGTCTTGAGGAGGGATTTGAAGATTTGGAGGGAGGAAGCCAAGCAAATGTGTTCAGGGAGGGAGTTCTAGGCATGGGGGACTGCCAGGGAAAAGGGGTGGATGCGTTTTGACGAGCAGGGGAGCCATGAGCAGGTGAGGGTGGTGACAGAGGAGGAGCGGAGCTCCCGGACAGGAGTGTAGTGGGAAATGAATGCTGAGAGATAGGAGGGAGCAAGGCCATGAAGAGCTTGGTAGGTAAAAAACAGGTGTTTGTGCTGAATGAATTCAGGAAGAGGGAGTCAGTGGAGAGAGGAGAGGAGGGGCTGTACGTGGTCAAAGCGGTGGGCAAGGTGGATGATCTTGGCAGCAGAATTATGAACAGAAATGAGAGGAGCAAGGTGAGAGTGAGAAAGGCCAGTGAGAAGGAGGTTGCAATAGTCGAGGCGAGAGATGACCAGGGCATGGACCAGGGTTTTAGCAGAGGAAACAGTGAGGAAAGGACGGATCTTAGCAATGTTGTGCAGAGACAAGCAACAGGATTTGGCAACAGCATCGATCTGAGGTTTAAAGGAGAGGGAGGAGTCAAAGATGAACCCTAGCCTACATGCCTGAGGGATAAGCTGGATGTTGACCCCATCAACGAAGACAGAGAAGGAAGAGAGAGAGGAAGGATTAGGGGGGAGGATGAGGAGTTTGGTTTTAGCCATGTTAAGTTTGAGCTGACGATGAGACATTCAGGCAGAAATGTCAGGGAGGCAGTTAGTGAGGTGAGACTGGATAGAAGGAGAGAGAGTGGGGTGGAGAGAGAGAGTTGGGTATCATCAGCATACAGATGGTACTGGAAGTCATGAGATTCAATGACTTTGCCTAGGGACAGAGTGTATAGAGAGAAGAGAAGAGGACCAAGGACGGAGCCTTGGGGAACTCCAACCAAGAGGGGAAGATAAGTAGAGGAGGCACAAGCAAGAGATACATTGAAGGTCAGAGAGGTAGGAAGAGAACCAGTTGAGGACTGAGCCACAGAAACCAAGGGAGTGGAGGGAGTCAAGTAAGAGAGAGTGGTTGACAGTGTCAAAAGCAGCACAGAGATCGAGGAGGACAGGGATGGAGTAGAGGCAATTGGATTTTGCTAAGAGAAGGTCATTAGTTATTTTAGCAAGAGCAGTCTCAGTAGAGTGCAGGGGGCTGAAGCCAGATTGGAGAGGGTCAAGTGAGGAGCTGGTGGAGAGGAAGTCAAGGCAATGGGTGTACACGGCACATTCCAGGAGCTTAGAGACAAAAGGGAGGAGAGAGAGATGGGACGGTAATTAGAGGGACTGGAAGGATCAATGGTAGGCTTCTTGAGGACAGGAGAAACAGTGGCATGTTTGAAGGCAGACGGAAAGGAGCCAGTAAAGAGGGAGAGATTGACTATGTGCAGGAGGGATGGGGAAACAGGGTGTGATAGAGGTCAGGAGGCAAGAAGGGATAGGGGACAAGTGGGAGGGTTGGAAGTGGAGAGCAGGGAGGTGATTTTGTCAAGGGATGCTAGGGGGAAGGAGGACAGGAAGGAGGGGGAGGAGAAGGGGAGAAGCAAACGGGATGGAGAGGAGTGGGAAGCAATATCAAGGCGGAGTTTTATCTATCTTGTTAGTGAAAAAGGAGGAGAGATCCTAAGCAGCGAGGGAAGAGGGGAGTGGAGGACAGGAGGGCTTGAGAAGAGAATTGAAGGTTGAGAAGAGGCAACAGGAGTCACAAGAACAAGATTCAATGTGGTTGACAAAGTAGTGATGGAGATGACAAAGCTGAGGGAAGAGAGGAAGAACTTAAAGTGAAGAAAGTCAGCATGGCTGTGAGATTTTCGCAGTATGAGTGGAGGAGTGGAGGTGGCAGATAGAGGGTGTGAGCCGGGGTCGGGTGCTGAAGGAGTGGGTAGGGTGGGAGGAGAAGTCAGCGAGGAAGTCTAGGGTAGAGGACAGAGAAGCATTGAAGGCAGAGACAGCAGACAGGTGAGAAGGCAGAAGAGACTGATGAGAGAAGGGGGAAAGAGAGGAAGCAAAGTATAAGGGATTAATGGATTGAAAGTCACAGAAGGAGAGGGGGGATGGGCCAGAGGGGGGAGGGGAGTGGGAGGTATGGAAGGTGGCAAAATAGTGGTCAGAGATGGGGAGGGCATCAAAAGAGAGGTCGGAGACAGAGCAGTTTTTAGAGAAGACGAGGTCGAGGGAGTGGCCGTTACAGTGTGTAGGGCAGTCGGTTCAGAGATGGAGATCGAAGAAAGAGGTAAGAGGGAGGAAGTGGGAGGTAGTGGGATGGGAGGGGACATGAGTATGGATGTTGAAGTCCCCAAGGATGAGGGTGGGAATGTTGTCAGAGAGGGAAAAAGTGAGCCAGGAGTCAAAATCGAACAGAAAGGAGGAGAGCGGACCAGGGGCACGGTAGATAACAGCAACACCAAGATGGAGTGGAGAGTAGAGATGTACAGAGTGAGCCTCGAAGGTAGAGAAGGAGCGAGAGGGAGGAGGAGAGAGAGGCTAGAACTGGCAGGATTTGGAGAGGAGGAAGCCCACATCACCACCATGACCTTCGGGGGGGGGTGAGTGGGTGAAGGACAGGCCTCCGAAAGAGAGGGCAGCGGGAGTTGCACTGTCACATGGAGGAATCCATGTCTCAGTAAGGGCAAGAAGCTGGAGGGAGCGAGAGAAAAAGAGATCATGAATTAAACCTGATTTTTTTATGGAGGAGTGGCAATTTCAAAGAGAACGGGGAAAGGGAGCTGGTTAGGGGGTAGACAGGGTATGGGAATGAGGTTAAGAGAGGGGAAGCGATGATGGGAGCAAAGGACAGGTATGAGGATGAGAAGTTGGGTGGAAGGGCTGCCTGGGGAGAAGATGGGCTGGAGCAGGATTGGGGGGTTATGAGGGGGTAAGAGAGAAGTTGAGTGAGGAGGCAGTAGAAGGAGGAAACAGAGAAGAACAGAAGAAGACAGGAACTGATGGATTGGCTGGAAGGAAAAACACAGAATAATCACGATAGCAAAGGAAGGTTGGAGGAAGGTGCTCCTGTAGAGCTACCGTTCAATAGGCTTCCCTACAAAGGGAATGTTAGAGACAGGAGTCAAAGTCCAGAGATGACTTCTTGAGCAGGGGCTGGAGAATCACAGTTTTGAGAGTGTCTGACAACCTACCCTCACAAAGGAAGCCATTGACAACTCCAGCCAGCAACAGCCCTTGTGTCTCTCGGCTGGCATTCACTAGCCAGGTGTCACCGGGACGGGAAAGAAGCACACCCACACACGCAACTCCCCACTGGTCAACCTTGCCACGGGCACGCGCCCTACGGAATAGTTGCCCGTCAGGATAGTAGTTAGGCCTTACCTCTATTTAAAGAGAACTGGCCTCTATCATCATTGGACAAGGGTTTTGCAAGGAGACCAGTGTTTGCCCCAACAACCCTAACACGTACACACCCGAGGGGGGTAGGGAGGGGAGGAAGGAACGTGGGGGGACTGTGACAAGGGGAAGGGTCCTGGACTTAGTGAAGGATCGAAGGGATGCACACGAAGTGTGGGAACCCAGAGGAAGGGGGGAAGGGCCAAAGGACTCACGAATCTTCACACGCACGCTCTTACTCACTCACACTCTTACAGGCACGGGGGAGGCAGGGAAGTCCACGCACACAAGCCTAAGGTTTCTCGTTCGTTCTGTCTCGCACGGTCAAGCTCAATCGGGGGGCCGGTTTCTTTGCAATCACCAGCGCCGCTGCCCAGGCGGTGCTGGCTCTTAACTGTCAGGCCCTGCCCCTGTGCGCGCCCGCAGGCGCTCCGAGTGCCGCAGCAGGGGCGGGGGAATTCTTCCCTGCGTTCCCGATGTCGGGGGCGTGGCCATGGGCTCTCCCGTGCTTCCAGCTGGGGCTACTCCAGCCTGAGGTTCTTCGTGCTGCGTCCTCCCCCGGGGCGGGGCCAGGCTCCGACAGGGCTCCACCCCCCGCCCGCGGGGCTGGCCTGAGTGGCCCCATGCCCCTCTATGGACAGCGGAGCTGACACCAGGATGGGCATGGATCTAATTCACAACTGGTTGCCCAAATCGCCCCAAGCATTCTCCCTGCAGCAGTGGGCAAAACTCTTGTGTTCCAAATTGATCCAAATAAACAGGAGTTGAGCTTCCACATCCCCAAACTCTGACTTGGCAGTTGAAATAGCAGCAGCCAAGTTGTGAATATGAGCAATTTTGTCTGCAAAGTAGTTAATAAAACTGTCATATCGGGCAATAGATGACTCTAGTTCATGGGAGAGACAGGCTAGATTGATCGGGTCATTCACCACCCAGAACAGCTCCACAGGATGAGATTTCTCATAGGCTATGATAGCAGAGAAGAAAGTTTTCTTCATCGCTATTACAGCCACGGCATAGTCCTTTAACAATTACCTATGATGCAACGGGTTGGCTTCAGAGCGAGTTGAGCACCATTTGAACTCTAACCACCTAGCCTCCCACTTCAATTGCCTCAGGTCCTCCATATACCAGCGGGACCTATGCTGCCACAGCAGTGGAAACGAACTCCTGGTGCAACCATGCCAATGGCCATAGTCAGGATATAATTCCACAAAGCGACCAGGTCATTGACAGTGTAGCCATTGAGGTCACTGGTTAAATCCCCTAGAGAGTTCTGGAAACCAATTGGATTAATTTGTCTCTGGAAGCAGGCCGACCTAACTGGTCCACCATCCTGACAAGGGCATAGGAGAGGGCAGGGATCTGGGCCATTCGGGAGATAATGGTTTGACCATGACAACGATATTGTAACAACATCCCAAATAACTGGAACCCCTGCCTCCAGGCCGGAACAAAACATCAGATTCAATGTGTGTTACACATCATGTGTTGAACCAGATATTATTTGGAATAGACTCATGGTTGTCATGGAGGCCATGAAGTCCCGATCTAGCCCCCAAAGGTTAATCTCAGTGCATATGTTGAAGTCACCCAACACTGTAAGTCTGTGTCTGGGTGACTTCAAGGTCACCTCTGAGACCAACTCAACCAGCTCGGTCAGGGAGTCTGCTGTATAGTGGGGTGGTTGGTACACCAACAAAATCCCCAATCTAACCATGGCCAATTTCAACACAAGGTGGACACACTCTATATTGGATGTGTTAGGCACCAGATACCTTCAAAAGGCCATGGTGTCATTACAGATCACTGCCACTCTGGCTGGCACTATCTCGGACAAGATGGTCCCAGATTCCTCATCCAGCCAGGTCTCTGTAAAGCATATGCAGTCAGCAGCCTTATCCAGAATAAGATAAGGCCCCAGAAGGTCTGTCAGGTAGGTATGGTAGTTCCTAAGCCATAGATATAATTTTAGACTACAGTTATGTAAATGATAGTGCTTCTGATCAACGTGGAGAAGTAGTATATTGTTATTAATATTAATAATTTGTGCCCTCAAGTCACTTTTTCCAGTTGCAAATTGACTTAGTAGCAAGAAATATCAGTGTGAGACCTTGCCACAGGATGTTGGCCAAAATGTGTGCCCTTTGTCGATAGCAAAAAGGCAGGAGAAGGTTCTTGGTGGCTGCTAGTTGCAAGGGAGAATGACCAACTCAGCAAGCCCCTAAAATGTACAGTAATTGATCTTAAGGAATTCCTGAAGGTGAAATCATAATCCGCACCACTCCCCAGATGATAACACCGACTCACTGTTCTCCCTCAGGAAGTGCTTTAGGGGGAGTGTCCAAAAAGGGCAGGCTCAAAAAAAGAGTTGTGTCTTTTGTGTCAAATGTCTAGAACAAATAATATTCTCAAGAGGTTGGAATTCTTAATAATACCAATAGGTGCCAGCAAAGGACTTTTGGAAAATTGGCTTTGCTGCTCGTTTGCCTACTGAACAATCCTAGCCTTATGTATAATTGCTGTGGGATGGTGGTGTCAGCCAATCAGATTGCTGGCTGTTTTATAGTCTGAAAAGAAAAACCTCAAAACCCATTTTTTTTAATAAAGGTGCAGAGTACTGGATTTCCTTATCGATGATTTCTGGTTGTCAGAAGTCCTGAGCAAGTGAATGCTCAGTCAATCACGAAGCAATTTAAGGTGGTGGTGGTGGTTATTTTTATTATTTATATAGTTCCACCAGTGTACCTGGCACTGTACAATCCACAGTCAGAGACAGGTCCCTTCCTAAGGGGCTTACAGTCTGAGAGACAAGGGAGGGGGATACGAGGGAGAGGTAAATATCAGGAAAGACAAGAGTACATTCATGAGGTTGAGAAGGTGCAGGCTCACGTGCTTCACTTAGTTACAGGGAATTAGCCTGGATCTGAGGCTTAAAGGAGAGGGAAGAGTCGAAGATGAATCCCAGGCTATAGACCAGAGGGACCGGCTGGATGGTGACTCCCTCAATGGAAATTAAGAGGGAAGTAGGAGGGGAGTGCTTTAGGGGAAAGATTAGGAGTTCAGTCTTGGCCATATTAAGCTTGAGTTGGTGATGAGACATCCAGGCAGAGTCAGAGATATCAGCAAGGCAGTCAGCAATATGGGTCTGGATGGAGGGGGAGAGCATGGGAGTGGAGAGAGAGAGTTGCGTGCCATCAGCATACAGGTGGTACTGGAAGCCGTGGGTTTCAATTAGTTTACCCAGAGAAAGAGTGTAAAGGGAGAAGAGAAGGGGCCCATGGTTAATTTCTCTCTCTCTCTCTTTGCGTACAGCACGTAATAGTGACTAAAGATGGGGCATAGAAGAAGCTGATAATCACGGACCCGTGTTCACTTTGTTTCCTCAGTGGTGGCCATGGGTAAAATGTAGTGAGCACAGGTTCTTGCTGATAATGAACAGTTTCCTGTTCATTGCTTTAATTCTGGCAATAACTTTTTATTCTATTCAATGACCGCCCTTGATATTCTACTCCTGTTCACCCGTCTCTCCTCCGCCTTACTCCTCATCTACAGTCTTTTCTGGTTTTCCAGTAGTTTCCACCAATGCTCCTCTACCTTTGGTTGCAGAACCAAGGACCCACATTCGCTGCATTTTCCCCATTGGTGGAAAGTCCATGTAACAGGGTGACCTTCTCAGGGTGTAAGTACTCCCAGGATCGGTCCTAAGAAGTCAGCCGACAGCAGGAACTTAGCGCTAAAGTGTCCTTTTATTTACAGTGGTTTAGCCCCGTCCCCACCCCTGCCAACAGTTCCATATTTCAATCCATCTTATAGTCCACACTAGCACAGTCCAGCATACCAACTTCTCTGGGTGCCTATCACCTAGACCCCTCCTGGCCAGGTACAGTCCCTCCTGTTACTCTTCAAGTCTCTTCAAAAGCCTCTCGCAACTAAACCCCCCCACTCAGGGTTTCGGTTGGCCTATCCCTGCCCAAGCCCAGGGTTGACACATCTAGGTGTGAACCACCTTCACTTCAGCACCTGGGCTTCAAGTAGCACTGGCTTCTCCCTTGCTGGTGCTTCCCTTAAAGGGCCCAGCTTGATATTAGCCCGCACCCTGCCACACCCTGGACTATACATTTTGGCTGTTTTTAAACGGGTGGGTGGGCAGGTGTGTGTGTGGGGCAGGTCCATGGGCACTTTGTGCAGCGCACATGCACTTCCAGTAGGTGGGGGAGGGTTTAGATGGTGGCAAGTGGCTGCTGGCCACCTATGCACTCGCACAGTGCAACCTGGGATTTTCCAGGTTGCGCTGTGCGGGGAGGTGGGTGGAGTTACGTGGGGGTGCGTGGGTTGTGGGAATGTGCACTCACTGCCACCTTTACACGGACGCTACATGCTACCACACGTGTCCACTGGATGGACCTGCGTGGTAGTGTCTCATGTAAAAACAACCTTTGTTCTCTCAGACCGCTTTTAGACGTGCGCTGGGATCAGGCGCGGGAGTGGCGAAACAGCCGCAGCACTGTTTTACACGAACTGGAAGTGGAAGTTGTGCACGTGATTGGCGGCCGCGCATTCTTTTCCGGCCACCTATGTCCCCCCCGAGAAATCAGGCCGGTTCGATCACGGTCGGCAAAGAATGCGTGGCTGCTGATCACGTGCACAACTTCCGCTTCTGGTTCATGTAAAACAGCGCCGCGGCTGTTTCACCGCTCCCGCGCCTGATCCCCGCTGCACATCTAAAAACGGCCTCAGTCTACACACTTGATAATATTCCACCAATGAGCCTTTCCTGGGCAGGACCTGCCAATTATGGGTTAAAAAATGGAATCTGCATCCCAGAAGCAAACCTGGGCCCAAAGGTTTTGTTTACACAAGGAACTGATAAGAAATTAATACCCATAATTGTAAAGAGAGGTAATCCCTTTTGCCTCACTACATCCCTTCTGCTTGTGTGAACAGAAGCAATAGTGTAGTAAATTAATAAATAATAAATCCTAATATAAATAATATTTATTTCTAGGCTGAGAGGTGCATGGCTATCAACCAAGGCTCTGGAATGCAGGAAGCCATGAGAGGAAGGGTTTCAAAAGAGATGGGTTCCAGGCTGTTTTTTTAAATAATCTACAGGCGAAACATAACAGCTTGCATCGCTTCAAAGCTAATGAATATGGAAATGAAGAGGGATTACATAAAGATGTGTTTACAGAACATGTCACTTTGAATGACAGGCACAATACATGAAAGCAAGACATACAGAACAGAAACATATATGTGGTTTATAGAACATACTGATTTAATAATAACGTTCTGTTACTGCCATGTTGTTAGGAGATTGGCCAGGCTTAGCCTGCTCTCTCAGGAAGAATATTAGATGCGATGAGTTGATAGATCTCTGTTGAGGTGGGAGCTGCTCTTTAGGGAGGCCTAGGGGTCTGCCACCTACACCACGAGTAATATCTGAATTTTTGGGTAGCCCTTCAAGTACCCAACCCTGTACCCACCATGGAAACTAGTACTTGCCTTCCTGTTTTTGGATTTAAAATGGGGGGAAACTGTGTTGGGTGTGTAAGAACATAAGTAGTGCCGTACTCGGCCAGACAAATGGTCCATCAACCCCAGCACCTGCCTCCGACAGTGGCCAATCTCAGTCGCTTGGAAGAAGTACCCAACAGGTCATAACGGGGTGATCAGTTCCCTGTTGTTCACTCCCAGCTCCCGACGCTAAGAGGTTTCATTTCCCAGAACCTACCCAGCTAATAGCTGCTGCTGGACCTATCTTCCAGAAACTTGTCAAATTCTTTAAAAAACCCAGCTATGCTACTGGCCTTGACCACATCTCTAGGCAATGAATTCTAATACCTAATTTTGCGTTCAGTGAAAAAAACCCTTATTTTATTTGTAAGAAAATGCCCACTAATTTTATAAGCCACCTGTTAGAAAGGGGCTTGGGCAAGCAAAGGGCAGCATCGAACCTAGGACGCTTGTTTCAGCTCTAAACGAGGCCAAGAGCACTTTGGAGCAGCCTGTCTCTGCAGCGGTCCCAGCCGGAGTCTGTCACTTTCAAAGGCTGGCCACTGCTCCTGACACACATACATTCACCCACCTGCCTCTTACCTGAGAGGCGCCTGTGAAACGCTGTGTGGGGGAAGCAACCTTTGAAACTTATAAGCCCTGGCTGGCGCCTGTCAGTTTCAAAGGGCAGCTGGCACATCAAGCAGCCTGTCAGGCCCTACTGGGGCGTCGCTGGTGCCCAAAAAGGGCTGGGTCGATTTGGGCACCCCAGATTTGATGGGGGTACCTAAATCTTTGCGTGCCTGGTTGCAGCTCTAATAGAGTTTACAGTTAGTGCCTTGAAAAGGCCCTTCTGGTATGGCTCAGCTGCTCTGCTTAAGGACAGCTGTGGTCAGGGTCCTAGGTTCTGTGCTGCCCTCCGCTTGCCCCAGTCCCCCTCTAACAGCTGGCTTATGAAATCAGTGAGCATACACACGCACACACACATTCCAAAACAGGTATTCATTAGATCCTGTGCAAGTAGTGCCTGACTCAACCCACAAATGGTGCATTGGGTAGTGCATATTTGACAAATGTATACCCATTTCGGGGACTACTCATTTCAGCTCTAGTTTTACCGCTTCCTATTGTTGTCCATTACCAGGCCAAGCTGCTCCCCAGTAAGGCAGTGGTGGTATGGTGGGCAGACAGGGAGGGGATTGCTGCTTTCTGCCGAACAACTTCCTGTGTGGCCCTCAGACCAATTTTATATTGCCGATGTGACTCCTAGGACAGAAGAGGGCTCCCCACCTCATTTGGCGTGGCCATTTCTGCTTCAGGTTTGCAGACATGGCGGGGGTGGGGGGTGGGGGCAAAGGCTCAGACTGGTTGTGCTATATCCAACTGATGCAGAGTTGAAGCCAATGTCACTGGAAGCCAATGTCTGTAAAATCATGAGTGGCATGGAACAAGTAAATGGGGAGTTATTTACCAAAAATGATCAAGGGTCTGGAACAGCTTCTGTACAAGGAGAGACTTGATAAGTTAGGACAGCTTGGAGAAGAGACAACTGAGGCTGCTTTTAGACAATCGCGGTGGCGCCCGTGCTTGTTTTTCAAAACTACTGGTAGGCGGGTTTACACGGGACACCGCCGCCGATTATGCGCACGTGTGGGTGACACGCGTCCATTTCTGGCCGCGTATGTCCACCCTCGATCGGCGACCCGGTCAGTTCGCGGCCGGAAATGAATGCGCGGCGCCCACACATGCGCATAATCAGCGGCGGTGTCACGTGTAAACCCGCCTCCCGGTAGTCTTGAAAAACAAGCGCGGGCGCCGCCACGATCGTCTAAAAGTGGCCTCAGAGGGGATCCGACAAGAAGAAATCTTGAGTGCCGTGGAATGAGTAAAATAGGGAGTTATTATATTTACCCTCTCAAATAGTACTAGATATAGGGACACTTATGTTCTTAAGCCAATGTGATTCTTTCAACAAGCTTTGGATAAGACTCATAGTGAAAATGCAGGGCAGAGCTAGAACTAAAACTCATATCTTGACTTTCAGCTTCATGCTGTGGTCTTTCCTTCCTATAGATCTAAAGTTAGACTTTGGCTGTGATTTTTCAAAATTTACTAGGGATTTTTGGAACCTATCTTGAGTACTTGTCTTAAAAAATAAATAAATCAACACCTCCCCACCTCCCCTTGTTCCAAGATCCCATTAATACCTAGGATATGAAACTGGGGTGCGGGCTTCCCAGGAGGAGCATGGAGGGGACAGGAGTTGGTTCAAGATGTACCCCAGCTGTCAATCTAGGTGATTGCGCTCACTGAGCTAAGGAGAATTTCCAAAATAATGGGGTAGTAAGTAGGGGAGTTGGAGGGGAAGAGAAAGGGGAAGTAATACAAGTATGGGAAGGGGGAGAGGAGAGGGAGCAAGGCGTGTGTGTTTGTGCATGTGTGTGTTATATGGGGAGGCCCTCATTTACAACAGACAAGTGAAAGGGGGGGCATGGTTCAAAAGAGGGTGTTTTCAGACATGACGCTAACCCCAGTTTAACTACACTTTAACCACACTTGAACATTTCTTATGCATGTTGCAGGGCTGCATAGGGCACCCAGTACAGTACTGAAACATGCATAAGAAATGTTCAAGTGTGGTTATAGTGTGGTTAGACTGGGGTTTGTGTCATTTCTGAAAACACCCAGAGTTTGAGAACCACTGCATTAAGGAGTTGCATGATGGACATATAAAAATTGAAGCTGCCAACATTACTAGCAACTTGAAGATTTTGATTTCCATTAATACATATTTACAAACTATAATTTACATTTCATTTGGCAAGGTGCTTCATAATGTACCTGTAAACATCCTGAAGTGTGATTTGAAAAATAAAGAGGTTGTATTAATAAGAGTCCTTTCTTACAGCAAGAGACTCTTAAAGCTTTGAGCTTTTCAATCCCAGTGTTAAAGCTTTGCAAAGAAGTGGCAAGAGATTGTAGTATTTTTTAGAAGCTTGCAGAGGAGCTAAGTAAGGCTCTGCAAGGCATATGCCCCTGTGTGCGCTAAATATTATAGGTGTGAATTGTATGTAAGTTATGGCCACTCTTGTATATGCTAATTGGTTGCATTTCCGATATTGCCTACCTGCATAAATCACATTCGTGGTCGTATAATGATTTACTGTCACATATGATGTATTAGCATGGTTTGATATTCTATATGGAACAAAATGTTTCTGAGGGCCAAGTGAATATTGATTTAGATGTATCAGAAGCAAAACACTGAGCTGAAGATACATTTTAGTGACATATCCTTCATGTGCACCAGGATGGGGAACCTCTGGCCTGTGGGTTGAATCTGGCCTGCGGCTGTTTATTTGACCCCTTTTCAGTTCCTGAATCTGGCTTGTAAATCCAGTCACAACCCTCAAGCACTGAAAGAGTGAGTTCAGGGGAAGATAGTGGCGATGAGGGCACGCATTCAAGATATATTCATGACCTAGATCGATGGTCTGGACCCTCCCCTTCTCTCCCCCATCCTGAGCACACCCTTCAATGTCTCCCTGATGCACAGTTCCTATGCAGATGATGGAGCTTGTACTTATTTCCAAAGTGGCTCACAGGAAGGAAAAAGTTTCCCACCCCTGAGTCTACTGTATCTCCTAGTGTAAACTGCTTAGCATCTGTTTAATTTTCACTGCAGTCCTGTGGGAAAGTCTTTCCTTGTTAATCAGTGGCAGTTTGCACTGCACTACATGGCCACATTGTGCTTTACTTCATAAAAGAATTCACTGGCCTCTTACAAAATAATGTGCAGAGCCTATAACTCAAAACACAGTTACAGATGACCAGGTGGTTGATTCTAGATGTGTTGACTTTTTGGTGCAATGCAGTCTTATGTTTCTGTGAAACATAAAATGAAGCCAGCTCTTTAACCAAAGGTGCTTTCACATCCCTGCAGAAAACCCTTAGAAAATACCTCATGGTAATTCCCAGGTTAATTTGTGATGTGTGAAGACTTCTAAAGTGGTGAAGCTGTTCCACCTCTTCAGCAGATCTCCACCTCTTCAGAATTCACATGCACAAATCTGTGGTGACTATCATCAGTGCAGTACTTTCTTTAGGATTTGCCACTTGAAATTCATGACATGCAGAAGTATCTAAAGGCATGTAGCTGCAGCTGGAAAATGGCTTGCTCTGCAAGTCTGGTGTGTACGTGGAAGTTGCTCTCAGTGAGAACCATTTTGGCACTTGCACAGAACAGGTGAGAATGAGCTGTAGAGCAGATGTGTGGTGAAGAGAGAGTGTGTTTTAAACAAGCGCCTCCCCACCCATCATGCATGTTGCAGGGCTCACCAAGCTCTCAATGTGGATGTGAGATTGTGCAGGTGTTTAAGACAGTGGGTTTGGAAATCCTGAGCTCACTGGTTCTTGTGTCAGTTAGAAAAAGTTATTTTAAGTATTCCAAGCAAACACACAATGTTTATGGCTATGATTTTAGTTTATAGAATATGTTCTTTCTTCATTTGCATTTCGTGCTGATAAGATGGTGTCAACCTTTGGGACCATGGTTAGGCGTCCCTATGGCCAGGGGTTCAATTCTAGTTTATTTACATAGATGGGATTTAGGTAGCTGTGAGAGGGTCTTCTGACATGATCAATTATGAGTTTTGAGTAAGGGCCTAGGTTTGGCCAGACAGCAAAAATATTTTTTCATGGTATTGAATTTAGTTTAATCAATGTGTTTTTTTCTCCCTTTTGTTGTTCTTATGAAGTGGTGTAGGCCTTTGAGATCATGGTTTGGAGTCCCTATGGTCATGGGTTCAAGGTGTGCTTAAAATAGTGTTGGTTTTCTATTTTGTTTTTATCAAAATGTTTGTTTTAGGATTTTAGATAGTTGTCAGATAGACATGAGATATAGGAATATAGAGGTGAGTGGATTAATGAGGTACAGGTTTAAGTGGTTTTGTTTTACTGGTGTTTGAGAGCATATGATGATGGTTTTCCTGGTTCCATGGTTCTGAGGAATCAGATGTATGTCATTAGACTGTGAGGCAGCTTTGAGAATTGTTTAATTGGGTACCCCAAGGAGAGTATTTAAGGAGGTCTGTTGACTGGTAGGCTTAGGGCGCTTTTAGACAAGTGGCACGTCCGTTGCGCAGCGCCATGGTGCATATTTTGAAACCTCTGCCTGATCTAATTAGACAAGATGGAAGTGGCTTATTATGCGCATATTATGGCGGTGGCGCATTTTTAAAGTCCGCGAATTAAATAGCTTGATTGTGAGCTATTTAATTAGCGGGCTTTAAAATTGCGCCACCGACGTAATATGCGCATAATAAGCCACTTCCGTCTCGTCTAATTAGATCAGGCGGAGGTTTCAAAATATGCGCCGTGGCAATGCACAATGGAGCGCCGCTCGTCTAAAAGCGGCCCAAGTTTGCTTGGGATTCAGTATTTTTGGCTGGAAGAGTGAGAATACTCTAAGGTGAGTTTCATGCTGGAAAGACTAAGCGGTGAGGAAGTTTTTATGTGTGGTAGGTGCATAAGAGTAGCAGATTTAATTTTTATTATTTTATTTTATTTTTTCAGTAGAAGCAAGTGTTTCATGATCTTATTCCTGGTCTGAACACTGAGACTGGGTAAGTTTAAGTATTATTTTGAAAGAGGAGTAGTTGATACAATACTAAGTAGACAGAACACAGTGGGGTCACAGTTTATTGGAAGGTGTACTAAGTAGGCTTGGCCACTTAGTATGAAGGAACAGATTATAAATGTTTTGTTGTTTGGTATGTATATTTAGTGAACAGAGGAGCCACTAGAGAGGTGTGACAAAACTCTTGGCCCAGAATACAAGGTATTCACTAATATATTTGGAAGCCAGTTCTTATGGCTATGGTTAAATTAAAATCTGATAGTAAGCCATCTTTGGAAAGGTTGTCATGTTGATTTTTCATTTTGTCATTGGAAGGACTCTCAATAGTGGTATCAAGTTGTGGATGCAATTAAGCCCTGAGGAAGACTTTGTGGTCAAAACATGTTGTTGATTCAAGAGCAACACATCTTGGAAGTTTTGTAAGAAGAATTCACATGGAATAAACTACAAGAAGTTTGCTAATTTTATTTGGACATTGCAGTTGGTGACTTTTCTTTTTTTTAAAGGAATTTATTGGCATTTGCTATATTTCTATTCAATTGGTTTATCAGTAGTCTCATATCATTATTATTGTTATACCTATTGGCTGCACGTAGGATACTGTTTCATTTCCCATTTTTTGTTTTTGCATAATTAGATAGTGTCAGGTGGCATGGAAAATTAAAATGTGGCAGTATGTCCTCCAATGAAGGCTGAGCATGCCCTCTGATTGGCAGCTATAGTTTGACATCCTATTGGATATTCATACTCAGCTGCCACAACGTGCAGCTGAGCGTGGGGCATAGGTTACCCATTCATCACAAAAGTTGAAGAGGATTGTTCCATTGGTCTCCCTCCTCAACTTTCAAATTGAGAATAGCCATCCACCCATTCTCTGTCATCATGACAATGAAAATTTTAGAACTAACTCTCATTTTCGTGAGAGCAGCAGCACTCATTAGTGTACAGTGGTGGCACTTACTCAACACGTGCATCTTTGCTGAACAGGAAGTAGGCACAAGATGAATTGTGGCCAACTTATGAGCACACAACTCTCATTGACGGCAATATGTGTCACACAACTGAGAATGAGGGCAGTTGCAAGCTCCCACTTTATGCATGGTCCGTATAATATGCTTTCTTTTTATTCTCACTGGAGCAAGGCTAAAACTCTCACCTGCACTAATGCTGCTACTTTTCGTTCTCTCCCGTCTCTAGTCCACAATCCCCTCTCCATATTGTGCAAACAAATTTTAAAAAGACGTTCCTTGGCCCAAGAGCTATACAATTTGAACATACCAGAAGACAGGGCAGGATCTAAACAGGTGTAGAATGTGCAGTCAGAGAAGGCCCTCCTGTGCGTTGAGGGCCCCCTGCACAGACAGAGACACAAATTTCCCCAAAACTTTCTTGGGGACACAAGGAATGGCAGGGGTGGGAGGAGGACGCTGAGGGAATGACAGAGAAGACCCCCTGACTTATCAAATTCCAGTACCCATACTCTGAAAAGAAGAAACTCTGCCCCTTTCCCCCCTGTCACAGGGGGAGCATCTTGGGGTGGTGGGAATAGCATCTTCCTGTCGGATCTGCCTGACTACAACTGCTCACTGAGCACAGCTGGACAGCCCAAGTTATCAGAAATTTGTTGGAGGATGGGGCTATTACTGTCCCCATAATCCTAATTTTTTGGAGGACATATGGTCATGATAGTTACCCCCATGCCTACAGGGGTCCCCAATACATGAATCCATTAATAAATCTGAAATGACAATGTAACTGTATATCCTCAATCCACTGAGCCTTAAATGCAAGGAACCCTGGCCTATGGAAGGCCCTTGGCGATTCAGGAGAGGGGCCCCCTAACATGGGGGATCCAAAAGTAAACTAGAAATAGCCTATATTTAATATATGGGCCTGCAAAGCAGGGAGTTCCTGTCCCTGAAGAGGCTGTTATGTCTAACTGGATATTAGAAATGAATTATGGTAACATTATTTTCCTTTTCCTAATGGATGAGTCAGTGTGTGTCTGTCACACTTTCCTTTGCTAGGCAGGGGTCCGCACCACCATTTCCCACGGTGGATGGGAGTACACTGCAACCTAACAAGACTGCTGGTCACCTATATTTCTGCTCCCACACATTGTGTTTCCCATTCTTCCCCTTACACAACCAAGACAATTTGTGAGGCTGTACACATTAATAGAAGCCTAGAGGAGACCCATTCATGACAGTAGGGCTTTCATAAAAGAACAGGGCTGCATGCACCTTTGAAATCCCCATCCTCCAAGCATAGATGAGCTCTTCCTAGATTCTTTCTTCTACTCCATCCCATGTACTAGCCAACTTCAAACTAATCAATGTAGAGTGACTGACAACATATAATTGCTCTCACAGTAAAATCATCCAGTACTATAATTAAGGTTGGTAGTTGTTGTAATAGCAATTAGCAATAGAGCTGACCTGCTACTCAGGAAAGCCCTTTGCTGGCACCTGTTGGTGCAGTATCAAAAGCAGCTTTAGAGTGCTGTTCTCAACTGGAAATTAGCTGGTATGATGCAGCTGACTCCAGGTTACTGTAGTTTGCACCTGTGCTGAACTCTAAAAGTTCCGGTTAGTGCTTAGCTTACCATTGTTTGTATTAAAGTAGCATTTGAGGCCTCGGTGGAGATAAGATCCCAGTGATGCGCATATTGGGAAGCAGTCCTGCCCTTGAAGAGCTTACAATCTAAGTAGACAAGATAGACATAGGTGGGGAGGAAAAACAGCGACGAAGTGACTTTTCTAAGGCCGTGTAATCAGGTCAGTGGCAGAGATGAAAAGTCAGTTATCCTGTAGGGATGTGCATGTGTGTGTAAGTTTAGTCTTTTTTGTGTATCCTCAAGTTTTGTCTTTTTATCTTTCATAGAAATTTACAGATAATAAATGGAATCCACTTTACACATTAAATGATAAATAATACATAATGAATGGTATATAACCTGTAAATAAGTGTTTTTAAATTAAAAAGCTTTTATATTGGCAAATCAGCAGTTTCCTAGGAATGGCAACTCTGAATTTGCACTCCGTGCTGTGTAATAGTGTCTGCATGGTAACTGGCCAGTTTTGTGCTACAAATTGGGCTGAGCTCAGGATAAGGGATAGGGGACAGATCCATGATCTGGGCCCTCTTCTTCCCAAGTGCACCTCTAAGTACCTCTGCCCCCAACATCTATGCAGCCCTTGGAGTTTTACTAACTTGTCAAAGTGGCCCCTGGGAGGGAAAAAAGATTCCCCATCCCTGGTGAAGAAGGGAGCTGTATTGGGGAGAGCAAGGAGTCCGCTTCAGAGTATAAGAGGAACTAGAGGGAATCAAGCAGGGCTGTAAAATCCACCAGCTTGCCTCTGTCGAAAATGCATTTTGAGCTGGTGAGTGGGTTTTACTTTTCACATCTCAGGGATCTCTTCCCTACTTTAAGTTCCAGCCTGGCCAGTAGTCTTTTTATGCTGGGCTAGTGATTTTATTGTGCAGCCCCAATTTATTAGTGAGCAAAGGAAGGACTGGGGAATTTTGTAAGGGGTTTAAAAGGTGAACACAGGGCTTGAAGGAAATCCCATGTGAAGCAGTTGAAGGCTGAGAGGTTTGTGGCGGCAGGGTGGCAAGGTTGGTGAGGAAGGAGGGAGAGCCTGAAGTCAAGTGTTTGTACTGGGAGCAGGTAGGGGTGGATGGGGTTTGTAGAGGGAAGAAGAGGGATTTCATGGCACAGTTTAAAAAGGCTTTGTAGGGGGAGCAGTTGAATATCCTGTGGGAGCAGGGAGGCAACATAGGGTTTGTAAGGAGAGGCAGGCGTCTTTAAGGTGGTACACAGATGAGTGTTGTAGGAAGGAGCAGACAGAGCCTGACAAATTTGTAGGGCAAGGCAAGGCAATATCGTGTGGAGAAGGGAAGTGCTGAGGGGAAAGCAGGGGGTGAGTACAGGGCGTGGCTGTTTTACCATTATTTGTATCATGGTAGCACTTGGTTGCCTCAGTGAGAATCCGATACCAATGATGCTGCATGCATAGGGATGGGAATTTTGGTTTTGGATAGAACTGAAAGTACCCGATAATGGCCATTTCGGATTAACCTGAAATTTCAGTTCTTTTTTGCTATCTGTTTCGGATCTTTTGCATTGATTTTTGTTTCTGATTTTTAACATTGTGGTTTGTCCCCATTGACTTCAGTGGGCACAAACTGCAATGTTGAAAATATGAAACAAAAATCAGTGCAAAAGATCAGAAACAACTGATACTGAAACGAGAACCAAAATACATGATAACTGAAGTAACCAAAACCGAAATTTTGCCCAGAGTCCCACCCCTAACATGGTACATGTGCTTATCAGGAAGCAGTCCTGCCCTTGAGAGTTTACAATCTAAGCAGACAAGATAGACACAGGTGGAGAGGAAAAACAGAGATAAAATTATATCATGTGGAAACAGGGAGGTGACGAGGACCTTGGAGAGGTGGAGAATAGGAGGATATGGGGAAGCTGGGAGTGGGTTAGGAGCAGCAGGGAATGGATGAGAGGGTTGTGTGGGGGGGATCATGTGGAAGGAGAGAGTGAGTGAGGGGATTGCTGCTGACATAAGGAAGGAGCAAGCCCACTAAGCCTCCAGCTCCACAGAAAGTTGGCTGGACAGCCTGGTACCACGCCTCAACCAAGCCAGGAGGAGGAGGATGCAGGGCAGGGGAAGAGGCTTCTGTGCAACCTGGGACCACCTGCCAGGCACTCCCATCTCTACCTTGCTGCCATGCCAGGGGGATCCAGGCTCCCCCTCCTCCCCACAGTCAGACTCAAACCCAAGGGGGGATTCTATTGGCTGCGCCCCCTTGCCAGAGTTGCAGAGGTGGGGGTTGTGGGGTGTACAGAACAGCCTGTGATGAGTTTCTCAGTAGCTTCTTCCTACGCAGCTTCTGCTGAGAGAGTGCTGATTGAGAGGCTCCCTCCTGGCAGGGGAGGATGCTGAGGGAGGGCAGAAAACACAAAGTGAGCCCCTTAAGTGTTGGGGAGCCAGCTGAGCTACATGCATGCATGTTATGTGAGTGCCAGGAAGCTGGTAGGACTGGCTCACACACCGGGTCCAGGAGTGGAGGGAGGTGCCCCTTAGGGAACCCAAACTCCAGGGAGAAACCTTCTGGATTTTGGGTTCCCTGCAAAAGGGCATTTTGTCAAAACTTGAGTTCATTAGAACCCAAATTGTGCACCTCTGTTATCCTGATTTTCGGTCCGACTGTCTGTTCGTCTGGGACATAGGTGGACTTTAGGATTAGTTCTAGGAACAGCGTCCATGCAGGAGTGAAGAGGCAGGAAAAGTTTGATCAGCAGGCAGAGAGGCTCAGGTAGGGGATAGGTACTCAGGTAAGGGAACAGGAACATGCAGGAACTGGGTCAGAAAGACAGGAACAAGCTTCACTGGGTCAGAACAGAGGACAGGTTAGGAACAAAACAAGACATAGGTCAGAGACAGCAACAAAGTATTCCATCCTGCTTCCTGTTTCCACTAGGTGGTCCAATATACCTGGCAGGAGCCAGCAAGCAGAGGTGATGTGTGAGGAACACACAGGGACCTCAACTCAGATCTAGGGCCTAAGTTCAGGTACGACAGCATCTCTGTGGAGCTGGCCACTCGCCAGCAATCCCAGGGCCACAAGTTCAAGGCTCCTTATCCTCACATCAATGTATTTGCCACTAGACTCCACACTTCCCAAGGAGAGATCTCAGCTCTCCCTGAGGTCACTTCCATGTAACATCTGATTCTGAGTGCTCTCCTCTTCAGGAACAGTGATGGGCACAGATGTTCTGTCTGGGGGGTGGGTAGGCGTTGGCCCAAGGATGGAACTGCCTCTAAAAGTGCTAAATTTGGGGGTGGGGCAGATTGTGTGTGATGTAGTTGATGCTACTGACTGGGGCAGACCCAGTATGGCAGGTTGGGATAAAATAACAAAATAAAGCACCAGCAATGGAAGATGTGGATCTTTTCAATCAAGTAGAGCAATGGTGCAGCCACCCGCTGACAGAAATTATCCGGTGGGAGCTTGGGCTTCTCCACTCGGCATTCATGCAGCACTGGGAATGTGTGAGTTAGGAAATCCCAGCTTAATAGTTTCAGTGTTTCCAACTTTCCATCGCTGTGGGCCACTCTGACCTTGTTCTAACAGGGAGACTTGCTGCCTGCTGCTTCGGACACAACCGCGTGGATCATTGCACAGTTCCTCTTGCTTGCCCAGGGCTGATTCAGGAATAATCTTGGCACCAAAGGTATTTTCTAAAAGTTATGAGTAGCTGAAAAGCAGGTTGTAATGAAAGTCCTGACATGGAGCTAACTACAGTATTCAGTACACAGTGAAGGCTATAATAAAAAATGGTCTTGGCAGCAGTATCCTGCTTAGAAGGAAAAAGTAAACATAAAACTTGTCTTCTCTAAGTGCAGCTAGCTTGCACTGCATATGGATAGGCAGGCAGTAGATAACATTATGGGGTGACCTCTGGCATACCTTACCTGCTTGCCTTCAAGACAGGAGGGGTCAGACTTGGTCAGAGATGCTGCTGAGGAGGAGGAATCATCTAGCATCCAGCTGAGAACCACTTGAGGTTCCCTGGCATCCTTTAAACCCAAAGAAAATGAGCTGTTGCTGTAAAGCTGGCTGAAAAACGCCTCCTTTCTGCCACCAACATAACAGAGGATGCTTCACAGTCTCCTTTGTGGAACCAGAGCAAACTGCAGAAATCAGGCTTCAGCACACGCAGCTGACATGAATCAGGGAAACAAAACTTTCCTAGTGGAAAAGAGGGGGGAAATCTACAGTTAGTGCCATGCTGGTGCTTTTCCAGAGAAAGGAAGAGGGATAGAAAAAGCCAGTGAATGCATCAAAGCATACACAGGATAGACCTTTAGGGTTGCCATGCCACCTTCCTCAGAACTTTGCTTCGAAGGGATTAGGGCCATGTCAGTAAGAGGGTGGGGCAAAGAGATTCTCCCACTGCTTTCCAATGTGGCCATGCCCCTTGGAGCATTGTGACATCACAATGCTGCTACAAGGTGGTTGGAAGGATCCTTCTTGTCTTGCCCATTTCTGATATGGCCCTGCTGTCTATTCTCCCACCTCCAGGTGCCACTGGATAACTCAAGAAAACCAGGACTTTGCTTGGAGTCTAGACAGAACGTGGGAAAACCTGAAGACTTTGGATGATACTTGGACGGGTGATGATCTATTCACCTTGTTGACTAAATTCTGATCAATCCAAAGACTGTGGGATCAGGGCTTTAGTTAGTGTATAGGGAAAATGCCCTATTGACTTCAGTGTGATACAAAATACATTGAAATAACAGTGTCAACCGAGCTTTCATTAATGACTTTCCTGCCTCACCTCTCTGCGCCAGTTGTCATATAGATTAAAACACAAGAACTCCGGCTTTATATTCACCTGTAGAGAGGCAAGGTGGTCCAGTGGTTGAGTTTTTAGCTTGACACTAGGGGTGTGCACCAGGGACCCATCACTAAATTCAAATTTTCATTATTATTTTGTGTTATATCTTTGGATTTCATAATTTTGTTACTATATAAATTTGTTTCCGTTATTACCCCCCACCCCATTGATTTCTAGGGGAAATTGATTTCTGGCTGTAACTTCTTCATTTTCAATCTGATTTGCTTGGAATCAGGGCTGATTGTTCCCCTCCTCCAGAGGACCGTCCTTTCCACATTTCATAATGATTGGATAAAGGGTTCTGCTTCTGCAAGCACTTAAAGCTGTGTAGTTTACACACACATTTGCAGCTGTAACATCTTTGTTTTCGATACAGTTTGGGTGAAATTTGTACTCATTGTATCCATCCTGAAAAAGATCCTTCCTGCCAACTTTCAAGAAGATTGGGTAAAGGGTACTGATTTTATTATCAATTTCATCATTTCATTATTTGTACCCACATTTCCAGGTGTAGCGTATTTGTTTTCTATCCAATTTGCATAAATGTTGGACAGGTTGTTCCCCTCCCTCAAGGGAGCATCCCTACAAAAGTTCAGAAGGATTGGATAAAGGGTCCAAATTTGATAAGCAGTATCATTTTCATAATTTTATCAAAATTTGTAAATTTCCTTAAATCACTTGCAGATGTTGCTTCTGTTTAAATTGTAGAGGTTTTCCTAGATGCAGACACCACTTTTTGGAGCATTTGTACAGAGAGTGAAGAAGACAGGAGGAGGTGAGCTGAGCTGAGCAGAGGAGGAGCAGGTGCCAGAGGCACTGGCACTAACACAGCCTTCAGTCATTGGCACCCTAAAGTTGGGGGGGGGGGCAATATGTGGGGCAGAGTAGGTGCAGAGTTCTGCTTTTTTGAGCACTTGCAGTGAGGCTGAAGACTACAGCACAGTCAGTCACACAAATAGAGCACTAAGCCAGCCTATGAGCCACACAAGATCTAGCCATGGTGGTGGCTGTGCAACTTAGCAGAAGCTTTTATTTGCTATCCAGTGCCTAGCCCTAAGCCTCCCTGATTGCAATTATTGGGTACTAGTAAGTTGGAAGCCTGGGAAACCTCTCCAGAGAATGAGCCTATACCAGAGATTCTCTTACGTATGTCACAGTGGTACAAGATGGATTTGTGATGCCAATTGACCAGTAGAAATGTCAATCGTGTATCCTCATTCTGTGATGTGTCCACTTCAAGGCCTCCTGCTTGTTACTAGGAAGTTGGAAGCATCTGCTTAGGAAAGAGCCAATAAGAGAGTCTCTTATGTCCTCTGTTACAGTGCTGCAGGGTGTGTTTGGGATGCCGGTTGGTCAGCCTTGATGTGTCAACCATGTCTCTTGATTGCTGGGATGCTTCACCCTTCCCTTTGCCTTGCTGCCTAAAGTCCCTCTTATGTCCTGATGTTTTTGTCCCCAAATTTTCAGAACTTGTATTTGCATGACTTCTGTTAAAATCACGCAATTTTATGCAAGCCTTCAATTGCATAAAGTTGGGTCCCTTTGTGCAGTCTTTCTGAAATTTGGCAGAGATGATCCCTTGCATGTGGGGTACACTGAGTCCAAATTCCATCCATATTGGATGGACAACAGGACAACAAAGTTTCTACAACTGGAAATGTGTGCAAAAACCACAAAATACTAATTGCTTATAGAATCTTGACCTGTTATCTAAACATTCTGAAACTTGGTATAGATGATCCCTTATGTTAGGGGTATACTAGATCCACACTGCATTCAAATTGGATTGGAAGAAAGGAAGATATAGCCATAAATGCATTAAATACCATAATGCTTGTAAAATTTGGATATTCTTCTGAAACGTTGCAGGCATGTTCCCTTGGGTGAGCGGTACACTGTGACCAGATTTCAGTAAAATTAGACACAAAACAAAGTTACAGCCTAAAGGTATGTGTCCCACAGTAAAAAATAATTAAATAATTACAAATTCTGAAATAAGGTTGGCCAGCTGTCGAGCAAATACTGCTGTAGTATTTTCCCCAGGTAAATTTAGCACAAAACAGTTAGTCAACAGTTTAATTCACTGAATATTGTGAGACAAGCCTTGTTAGGAATATATGTATCGGTCCTGATTCCTTCTGGATCTGTTTTCCATGGAGGTAGGTTTATTTTTAGGTGGTGAGAGGCTGTTTTCTTAATGATAAGATGCCAGGTATATCGAAATTAAACATTGATTACTGCTAGCCCTTTTTCTCTGCTCAGCCAAAGAAGGAAACCTCTGTACACTATGGTAGTAGCTAAAGTTGTTTGCCAAAAGTCCATTAGCTGCAGTGGGGAAATCACAGCCCCTCTGGCTATCACTGCTAATGGATACTGAGCAAATAGCACAAGCTGTTTTCCAAGGGGAATTGAATGTGTTTCCTCTCTAGCTACAGGTATTGGAAGAGTTAGAATGCAGTCAGAATGCGAGATACGGTGGAAGTGAAATGGTCAGTTTCATGTAGAAGGCATCCCGACACACCTCTAATAATGTCACAAAATAAATGATTGCTGGAGTGGCTAACGGGATGGGAAACAAAATGTTATGCTGGCGGTTACCATGCAGAGAAGAGGCCTAAACCAGGAGTGGGGGACCTCAGACCCACATCTAATTTTTATGTGGCCCCTTTCCAGTTCCTGGATCTGACCCCTGAATCCAGTTCCTATCCCCAAGCAGTGAAAGAACAAGCTCAGGGTAAGGGAACAGAAATGAGGGCACACACACAACGATAGGGGATAGATCTCTGACATAGATCTATGATTTGGGGACCCTCCTCTTTCGGTGCATCCCTTAAGCACTCCCCCCCTCCCCCCACTTCGATGCAACCCTCAGAGCTTGTACAGATTTTCAAAGTGGCCCCCAAGAGGAAAAGATTTCCCCACCTATGCAGGGGCATGGCTACCATGGAGTGAGGGGGGTCAGTTGAGCCTGGGTCCTGGACTCTAGGGGGGCCCTTGGCAAGAGGCTTGAGCACTGCAAGGACATTTCAGAGTGGGTAAGAGAGGGCGTGGGGTCAACACTTCCCCTCACCCACTCTGAAAATATCCCACCAGTTCTCAGACCACTTGCAAGCAGCCTTACCAAGAAGGAAGTTTTCATAGTGGTCAGGGTGCTGGCCCTGCCACATCCAGTCTGAAAATTTCCTTATTGGTGGGGTTGCTGTTGCTCAGGAGGGGTAGGGGACTTGTGGGAGGCAGGGTGGTGCCGCCTCCTTTGGCGGGGAGTCTGGAGCTGACGGGGATCTTCCTTGAGATGGCCACTGCTTATGGAGACCCCACCCCCTTACCCTTGGGACATGAGCCCAGGCCCACCACAGTCTTGCTATGCCACCGCACCTGTGTCCTAAGCTCTTTGCAAGTCTATCTACTAAATGGCTCTTAAACTGTGGGGATGGACGAATAGCACATCTACCCTTAGAGACAGAGAATAGTAGGAGGCTGACAAAAATCTGTGAGTGGCACCAGTCCTGAAGGGACTTGCAGTTTAGCTATGTTGCACCCTGGATAAATCAAATGAATTTCTTTGTCCGTTTTACCTGCCCTTTAGAATCTATGTGGTAAAACTTCAAAGGCGCTCAGCATCTGCAGCTGGATCTTCTGAAGAATTCGACTCTGAGCTGGACAGGCCCTGTTTGCATGCTACGTTTTCCAAGGAAATACTGCACCAACCTCTCTATTTTTACGTTCATGTAAAACCTCCAACTCAGGCTGGGTAAGCAGCAACTAATGCATATGAATCCCTGTTGCAATTGGAACAGCAGAATACTTGATTTGGTAACATGAAGTTACAGTAATGTGTAAATATTACCAGTAATCTATGCCCAGTGACTATAGAGATATTGGGTGTTTTTAGACGGACCCAGGATTGGCCACCCCTGGAGCTGCTCTGGGGTAGTCAGCTCCATGTGTAGTCCTGCCTGGGTCGGGTTTACATGAACCTGGTGGCTGGCTGCTGCAGCCTACCCATGCAACACCCCCGGTCCCACCCCTCCCCCACACCATAGAGTTGCAGGTGGATCACCTGACACTCTATGCTGCCGCCTGCAACTCTATGGCATTGCCCATGGCAACCATTGGCTGAGAGTGGAGCTGCAGCAGCTGTCTACTGACCAGATGGACAGCAGCTCCACCTTTGGCTGTTGCCATGGGTGTGGCCAGCTCACTCTGCTGGTGGTGCTCTGGGATGTTTGGGAGCACCACAAGTGGGGCTGGAGTGGATCAAGCTGCCTCTGCTCCGCCTGCACATTTGGCAACCTGCCTTTAGACAGATGGGCCACCTAGGGGTGAGGTGGAGCAGTGGCTCCCGTCTGTCTGTTTACACCCATTGTGACACTGGGAAGAAAGGGCCCCATAAAGGGTGCATTGTACACTGGCCTTCCTCTCTGGAACAAGGCACCCTGGGATAGCCTCTGGGGATGCACGTGTAGGTGGGGCTAAAAACATTCTTACTACATGTTCAGTACCAGATGAAATGCGCACATGAAACCCCTACTGCTTGGTTGCTGGTTATTTAACAGGCTGCGTTACCATTTGCTGTGTTATTACTTTTTAAATACTCTAGTGTGGAAGACTACTCGCAGTATGCTGAGCTCTTCTGAAACCTGCCAGTAGGCAAACGAATTGGACCTGCTGGGTGCTCAGCACTTCTATAAAAAATGACCTTTCTTTTGTTATATAAATGGGAGCTGAGATCTTGCCCCGATTTTGAATGCTGAGCACTAGGATATCGAATCCTATATAAATCTGTTGTGAAGGCCAATAGCATGCCAGGTTTCAGAAAGGGATTGGATGAGTTCTTCGATACTAGGTCCATAAATAACTATTGGCCAAGTTGGTCAGGGGATAAAACCTCTGAGTGTCAGGTGCTGAGAATGAATAGCTGGGAATGGATAACTTCATTATGCCCTGTTTTACATGTCTTCATGGCACCTGAAGCTGCCACTGTCAGTGTCAGGATATTGGGCTAAATGAAACATTGGTCGGATCCAGTATGGCACTACTTACATTCTTTAGCTGGTGACTTTGAAGAGCTCAGTGCCCAGCTAAGCAGTACACAAGTAAAGATTTTTAGCTCAGACATACAGGAATTACGTAACAAGACTCATAGTCCTCACTTTATGGATGGGGAACCGAAGCCCAAAGACTGTAAGTGATTTCTCAAGGTCGCACAAGAAGTCTGTAGCAGAGGCAAGAGTACCCAGAACCCCAAGTACTACGCTACCCACTCAACCACCCTTCCTCTCCTCACTCCCACCCTGCTTCACCTGTGCTGCTATATGCCTGTATCCCAGCAATTAACTCTTCTCATTCTGTAAGGTGAGACTAAGCCCCAAGGAGAGGACTTAATCATCCATATTGCAAAGAATAAACGTAGAATGTTTTTTTTTCCCTGGGAAAAACGCCAGCATGCTGCTTCTAATTTTGAGCCATTGCCATCGAGGGTGCAGTCTATTGAATTATTTTTTTTGTTTTTAAGGCCATGTTATAGAAATTAATGTCAACACAGAGAGTATCTTTTATTTAGTTTGTAATAAAAAGAATAGTCTTTTAGGCCTCTTAAACGCTTGAACGTTATTGCTGCAGAGTGCGTTGGTTTTAGTGCCTGTTGCTACACCAACAAAGTCATATTCTCCTCTCATGAATTCTACACAGCATCTTTACCCAGGCACAATGGAGTGTTTTTCCTGGTAGGAATCTTGTTTGTCGGACAGAATTTCAATGTGGTAAATTAGAGCCCCGTTCAGGCTGAAAAAACAGACCTAAGTCTGTATTGGGACTGACCTGTATCCAGACCTGATGTAATGGTGTGGCCCCACCCCCATGCAATACTGTGACATCATAGTGCTCTGTGGAGTTGGGGGGGGGCACATCAGGGAAAGGGCAGGGTTAACTTTCCCTGATCTGGCCCCACCTTCATGGAGTGCTGTGAGGTGACAGCACTCTGTAGCAGATGGGTGGCCATGGTCGGAAAACACTAGGGTTATGATGTTCCCTTGTTCTTTTTCTGACAAGGCCCTGCCTCCGTAGGACATCATGATGACATGGCATTCCAACCCATGTGTACTATGAACCAGCCAGAGTTTTAGAGGCCCATTGGGGCCTGTAGGGCTCTATGGTAAATTAAAAAGCCAAATGATGGGAAAGGTGCTGGTGAATTTCCTTTTATACCTGTTTCCATACTGGGAAGAAAGATAGGAGTGGTGCATCGTGTTACTGTACAAAGAATTGCATACCCTCTGACATTTGACAAAGAGAAATAGGTACACTTAATGCCACCCCTAATCTACATAGGTTTGCATTATTATTATTATTATTATTATTTATTTATGATTAGCTTTTATATAGCACCAGCGATGTACCTGGTGCTTTACAGAGAATAAGACAGACGCGGTCCCTGCCCTAGAGCTTACAATCTAAAGACGGGGAGGGGAGACAGGGAAGGGGGAACAGAGGGAGAGACAAGGGATGCGACATTCATGAGGATGCGAGAACTCGGGTACACGTTCTTGGCTTGGTTACAGTAAATTGGAAGTTTGCAGATAACAGGTGGGGGATAATCCTGGGTGCGAATGATTAGCAGGAGTTAGGAAGGGCAGAGTGGAAGAGGTGGGTTTTGAGGAGGGACTTGAAGGTGCGGAGGGTGGGGGCAAGGCGGACGAGGGCAGGGAGGGAGTTCCAGGTGTGCGGGACAGCGAGGGAGAAGGGATGAAGGCGGTTGGGGGAGCAGGGAAGGCGTGGGAGGGCGAGGGAGAGGATGGAAGAGGAGCAGAGTGCTCGAACAGGGGTTCGGAGGGAGATCAGGGCCGAGAGGTAGGGGGACCGAGGTTGTGAAGGGCTTTGTAGCTGAAGACGAGAAGCTTGTGCAGAATACACTCAGGAAGGGGGAGCCAGTGGAGAGAGGAGAGGAGAGGCTGTACATGGTCAAAGCGATGGGCTAGGTGGATGATCCTGGCAGCAGAGTTTGGAACAGAGACGAGAGAAGAAAGGTGAGAGCGGGGAAGGCCAGCGAGGAGGAGGTTACAGTAGTCGAAGTGTGAGATGACTAGGGCATGAATGAGCGTTTTGGCAGAGGAGACAGACAGAAAAGGGTGGAGCTTAGCAATGTTGTGGAGGGAGAAGCGGCAGGATTTGGCCACGGAGTCAATGTAGGGTTTGAAGGTAAGATGCGAATTAAAGATGAAGCCCAAACTACGGGCTTGGGGGACAGGGAGAATGGAGACCCCGTCAATGGCAATTGACAGGGAAGAGGGAGAGGAAAGATTGGGAGTTCAGTTTTTGCTATATTCAGTTCGAGTTGGCGTTGAGACATCCAGGTGGAGATATCAGAGAGACAGTTGGTGAGATGAGCTTGAACAGATTATTATTAATAATAATAACAATAATTAATAAGTATTTATATGAAAATTTGAAATAGTACACTTACTAAGGGGGTGAGCTGGAAAAAAAAGTGTGTGTGTGTGAGAGGCTCTGTGCATAAATATGTTTGTATGTTTAGGATTTGTGGTTCAAGTTGAAACTCAGCCTATTAAGAAGTCAAAATTCTCAAATGCATACATTGACTTTGGTTCTAAAGTTTTAGTTTTAAAGACGCTCAGAGGATCTCAGGGGGAACTGGTGACAGCCTCTTTCAGGAGCTAAAGAATCCTCTCTCTCTCTCTCTCTCTCTCTCACGTACACGCACACACTCACCTTCCTATCTTTTTTAGTTCAGCTCCCTCCGGCCTGGGTGTTATCTTTCTTCTTTCTTTGGTAGCCCTGCTTATCCTAAGCTTGTTAATGCTAGAAAAGGTACCCCACGCTCATCCCCCAGCAAAGAATGAATCTGGTTCTCTAGTCTTTCCAGTCAGCTAGCTCTTTCTCCAACTGGATTAATGAGATGTTAATGACCCCCATTGTCTTGTGAAACTGGTACAAACCAAACAATGGTGAGAGCCTAGTACAAGGTAAGAAAACCTGGTACTGTACCGGACAAAAACGTACAGCCGGAGTGTATGGAATTGTGGTGTAATAATATGAAAGTGCTCGCAGACACTTTCAGGAAACACACTGTTTCTTGGGGGGAACTTTTAAGAAGTGTCACTTACAGGAGAACTAGTGAGAGCCAGGAGCCTTGGGCAGCCTTGTTGTTTACACTATGCAGCTACAATGAAAGTTTGTTTGTTAATCCGCTCTGAGTCTGACTGTATCAGTTGGAGATCTGAACCACTACTGGATATAGATCCAAGATATCATGAAACATGGAGCACATTCCCACATACAGCAAATCAGCACTTTCGTCTTTTCCCCGCATATTTCCTTGTAGTGTGAAAGGCTGTATGCGCTTCTTTGACCGTGCTTGTGCTTGTTTTTAAGCGCATTGGCAAGCAGCAAAAACCTATCTTTACAAGAGCGCATTTCTAAACACCCGCATAAATCGTCCTGTCAGAATGTCCTCCGCTCTTCAGTATCATGAGCGCTCCGCTTCGGCTCCTCTCCCCTCTCCGGACCCAAGAACCGGGGAAGAGGAGCGCTGTGTATCTGACACGATACTGACTAGCCTAGTCAATATCATATCTGTTACACAGCTCTCTGCTTCCTGGCTCCCTCTCCCCTCTCCAGGAGCCGGGCAAGCGAGGCGCTCATGATACTGACTTAAGCTAGTGTGGGAATGTGAAAGGCGCCTTATTTAAAATGGCTGGAATGCGCAAATTAAATGCTGTGTGAATAAATGCAAGCACCTTTTAAAACTGCCTGCATTTAGAAACACCAGCATTTTTGTGTACATGGGAATGCGCTCATGGTGGCAGCAGTGACTAAATCCTAGATGGCAGGAGAGACCCGGTCCAAGCTTCAGAGTAGAAAGTAGAGTACTGTGGGTATGGAGTTTGTGTTACAAGGCAAGGCTGGTAAGAGAAAATGTAGGGGGAGAAGCCTCCTGGACCTGAATGCTAAGAATATGGCTGAGGCATGGAACAGTTGAAAAGAGAAAATTAACCTCTATGTAGAGATTGCCATTGCAGATAGACGGCTGTAAAAATAAAACTATTTAAATACCTGATCGGAGAAAGGGGGAGAGAGATAAGTGAGGCAGAGTGTGCAGAAATACCCCAAGATGAACTGAGCTTGGAAGAGATAATGGGCTGCTTTTACTCACTGCAACCCCAGGAAGAATGAAACGGTGGATTCAGTTCCTTTACTGGAAAGAGAGCACCTGGGGGAGGGTATAGATGAGTGCAGCACCCTCTTGAAAAGACTGGCAGCCAGCTGCAATTTTGGAAATATTAAAGATTCCTTGCTTAGAGACCGAATAGTGCGTGGGATACTGCGTGAGGGATTCAAATGCCGTGGGAGAAAGCATGCTAAACAGAAAGAGGAATGCCCATCTTATGGGGGGAAATGCTATATCTCTGACAAAATTGGACAAACATGTGGCTACAAAATGGTTAAAAGAATGAAAAACATCCTTTTTGGTGGAAATGAGCAAGCTTTCAGACCACACAGGGTCCTTCCTCAGGCATGTAGCATAGCCAGTATAAATATATCAAATGAGCAAATTTAGGGCATTTTGTATATTGCTCATATAATACTGGCTGTGCTACATGCCTGAGGAAGGGCCCTGTGTGGCCCGACAGCATGCTTATTTCCACCAACATCAGTTGGTCCAATAAAAGGTATTTGAATCACTTTGTCTCTGTGTCACTTGGGACCAACATGGTGTGAGGTCCTGACTGGGGCTACACCCCCTCAGGGCATGTCCTGGGGTGAACCCAGGTATGTTTGCTCTGGGAGGGCAGTAAGGCCGCCATCACTTAGGACATAGGGAATGAACACCCCAGGCCCTGGGCAGGGGTAGCTCTATTTCCCTCCCCTTAGGAATATACACAACTCACTTACCTGAGGCTGGGGTCCCAGGTTGGGAATCTCCAGTCAGCTTACTGCTTGTAGGTCTGACCCTCACAGCCCCCTCAGGAGCGTGGGCTGGCCAGGCCCGGGCAGCTGGACCCAGTGTCCGGCATCCTTCCCAGCCTCTTAATGTGGCCGAATTCTCTGGGAGTACAGGGTGGATGCTGCAACTCCAATAACCCTCCTCCCCTGTTCTATCTGGCCCACATTGATAGTGCTGGGGCCTTTTGAATTAGGCACTCCTGGAAGCTTTTCCCCCAGCTTCCTTGGACTTCCCCTCCCTAGGGACAGTTGGGCCCTTGCTGATGACATCACCAGCAGGCACAGAGAGTACTCCATGGGCAGCAGGGTTTCCTGCTGTTGGCATTTCTCTGGGCTGTCTGCGTGCGGTTGTGCTCCCCTGGAGGGGCCCGATCCAGGTGAACCCCCACACATGGCAACCATACTATTTCTGGGTTGCTTAGAGAAACAGACTTAACTCTGAAGAAAAGTTTGAAAATATGCAGAGCTGCAGAGTTATCCAAAGACAGGATGAGAACCTGGGAAGGGCAAGCAGCAGAAACTGCCCATGCCATCCAGAGGAAAGGGAAAGATAAACTTGATACAGCAGATAACAGTAGCAAATACTGTGGGAGAAAGCATTCTAAACAGAAAGAAATGCCCAGCTTATGGGGGGAAATGCATCTAACACATTTGGCTACAAAATTGTTTAAAGGATGAAAAACAAACCCAATGTACATCATGACTGAGGAGGACAACAGTAACTCTGAGGATATCATGTGGATGACTGAGCAGGTGGTGAATCCTGTTGGAAAGACCCTCATAAGCACTAGTTGTTAACCATGTATAATCATACCACACTAAAGCCGGTGGGGAAATGTAAACTTGAAATGAGAAACCCACGGAACAAAAAGAGATACAGACTGAACTTCGTGGTCATAGATGATGAGGCAGCAGGGCAGCCCAAGCCATGAATCTAATAAAATTACAGTTCCAGAACATATTAAAAGTGGATAGCATAGTGACTGAAGATGCTTTGGATGGTGTAACCTGGGACAAGGAGATACAGGAGAAATTTAGAAATGTGTTTTGGGGAGATGGGTAGTTAGATGGTGTCTATAAAACAGGGATTGATACAAGTGTGGCACCAGTTAAATTGCCAAAAAGGAAAGTACCTGTTGCCTTAGTACAGCCACTAAAAGCTGAACTGCAGAGTTTACAGAAGTGTGGAATTATACAGCCAGTAGAGAAAAGCAAAGATTGGATAAGCAGTCTTGTCATGATAAGAAAACCATCTGAAAGCTAAGAACATGCATAGACCCTAAACCTCCGAATAAAGCTTTGAAAAGGAACCATTTCCCACTAACTGCAATAGAGAGTATATTACTGGACTTGTCTGAAGCAAGACTCTTCCTAGTATATGGTGTAAAAAATGTATTCTGGCATGATGAATTGAATGAAGAATCCAGTTACCTGACAACTTTTGCTACTCATTTTGGGAGATACCAATGACTAAGGATGCCAATGGGAATCAGCCCAGCACCAGAAGTATTCCAGAGCTGGCTGATGCAAGCACGGAAGGGAAATGGTGGAATGGCTTAGAACAAGCACATCATTGTTATGGCCATAAGTTAACACAATGCTTAAAGAGATGTAGAGAAAGAATATTAAATTGAACTTAGACATGCTCAGGTTGAGAGTAATAGAAGTACCATACATTGGACATTTGTTAACCTCAGAAGGCTTGAAAGTGGATCCAGAAAAACAGCAATTAGTGAAATGCCAAGACCAAGCAATGTTAAAGGGGTTCAAAAATTCCTAGGAATGGTCAACTATTTAGGAAAGTTTTGCATTTTGCCTGACAGCTGTGAGATCCTGAGGCAGTTGACACATAAAGATACCTTATGGGAGTGGATGGTCCAAGAGGAGAAAGCATTCCAGGAAGTAAAGGAGATGATTATGAAAGCTCCCATTCTGAAATATTACAGCCCAGAGAAGCTATTAATGTTACAGCAGGATGCATCCGGGATGGGTCTAGGTGCTACCATGCTACAAGGAGGAGAGCTGGTTGCATTTGCAAGCAGAGCACTGTCGACAACAGGTGGACTATACTCAGATTGAGAAAGTTGTTTGCATTACTATTTGGAATGGAAAGATTTCACCAGTACACTTATGGTCGCCCTGTGAATTGTTTTATTTATTTTATTTATTTAGATTTGTATCCCACCATTTCCCTTAGGCTCAGGGTGGTTCACATTTCAACTTATTAAGTTTAACAATTAACATTAAACATTAATATTAAACTAATTAACTCAACTAGTAATCCTGTTGATGTACAAACGGACTATAAACCACTAGAAAGCATTTTGAAGAAACCACTACTGAGAGCTCCAAAGTGTTTATAGCAGATGACAAGACCGCAGAGGTTTGACATACACATCAAATATTGCCCAGGCAGAGACTTGGTGTTGACAGACATCCTGAGCTGTGCATACCTGTCAGAACCCAACAAGGAGCGTTCAGTAGAGGCTGAAGTGGAGACAGTCAATATGGTACTGGGCCTATTTCATACAGGCCAATCATGTTTTTTGAAGGGGTTTGTCCGTTGTCCTTTATTTATGCTTTTTTGTCCTGTATTTTCACTCCCTGTAAGTTGTGATCGCATAACTTCCATATGGGAACAGCAGTGTTGGCAGCACGTGGACTTGGGGAAAACAATTTTATTGCAAGAGATCTGCCAGATCTCCAGTCAGGCGACAAAGAAAATGTACAGCCACTGAAAAAACAGGATAAGTTCTGTCACAAAGGGACAGTGATAAAACCTGGAAACCAAAGATCGTATCAAGTTCCAGTGGACAGATACTGAGGAGAAAAGGAAGACACCTCTGCAAAATGAAAGAAACGCCTAAGGACTAGGGCTGATGCGGCAACAGCTGTTACCACGCCACAATTCCATTCTGCCATTTCGGAATTGCCCGCGCCACACCGCGGCTTTTCTGCTGACATTCCGCCGATAGTTTCCGAATTTGCAGAATATCGGAAAAATTGCGGAATTGTCAGAAACTGTCAGTAAACCGCTGTTCTGCTATTTCGTGGCACTGACGGAATGGTGGAAGTAGTGAAAATGGCATGTTTCTGCTATTTGTGAAGCCTGTGGAAGTAGCAGAATGAAATTAGCAGAACTGTGGAAGTAGCAGAATGAAACTAGCGGAATGAAAGCCTCTGCCATGCTGTACCACTAATTGCGGAAACACTGTTTCTGGCAGAATTAGCTACCGCTGCAACTTTCCGCTACAGCCCTACTAAGGACTATAGGGACAACTTGGAACTTAGGGTTCAGAATGAGGCAAATCCTGAACCACAGTTGTTAGAATTAGATTCAGCCAGGAACATACCAGAGAACAGAGAGGAGGAAAAAGGTGATTTGACAAGACTCCAGGAACATCAAGGCTAGAGACTGTCTGATCAGATGGTGGGAAGACAGCATTCAGTTGGCAGCTCTGTGTCAGTTGGAAATCTGAACCAATACTGGATCCAAGGTATCATGAAACATGTGACAGAAATGTGCCCTGGGCACCATTTGCCCTGTTCCTTTCTCCCTTAAACACAAACTAAAATGAATTCAGTGAATTGACACTCAGGTGTTTTTCTTTTTCCTAAATACGCCTCCCACTAAGCGGGTGGTTCTCAATCTATTTGTCCTCAACTTCCCATTTTCAGAAGTAAATACAATTAATGACTGGGCAGCAACAAAGACATACAAAGTCCATCAAATATCAGTTGGGATTATAGCCCTATCTGCAGGTGGCTTGACCCCAGTTGGGGTTGTGACCCTCCCCCCCGCCCCCAGTTTGGGAACCTCTGCCCTAAGCATTGCTACTCGCTCCTATACTTCCATCTTTGGCCCTGCATTCCTCTGCTCTTTTTTAGAATTTGGGTGCCCTCTGCCGGAGTAACTCTCTATTACACTCCTATCTCCATTACCCTGCTTCTGGTGGAGAAATAATTGCTCTCTTCATCCCTTCTTCAGAGCCTGGTTTCCTCTTCATTCTCAGGATATGCTTTCTTTTCTTGACTGCTGATTAAAAATTTTCAGTTAGGCCTCATTCACTTGTTACAGCAAGGGGGTACAATATCCCATTGTTAAGGAAACCATGACGTATACAGTATTTATCATGTGGTATCTCTGTGTGGTAAGCTCCCCAACACTCCCTGGCTGTCACATCTGTAGAACCTTGCAAGCATATGCTGAAAAGCTGTGCTGAGCCTATCTCTTCCCTTCAGCTCTCCCCATCCCAACAGGAAAGATGGGTGTGGGGTGGTGGTGGTGGGAGTTCTTTCCAGACGGGAGGTGGGGAGCTGAAGGGAAGAGGTGGACTCAGCTTTTCAGCACTGTATTGGTTGCTGACCCCTGCCAGCTAATATAATGCTAAGGTATCAGCTGAGTCTGATCCCCCTCCCGCTCTCCTCCCTCCCATTCCTGAAAATTTGTGATTAGGAAGCTTTCCCCACCAAGACAGCTGCCAGCCCCACACAAGGTGAGAAAGCTGGGCAGGGAACAGCGTGGCTTCCACATCCTGGCCTGGAGAAATTAAAGAGGGAAGGGAGACCAGTCTGGGTGCACAGGGTGGGGGTGGGTTGGAAGGAGAAGCGAGAAATCTCACGAGAATCTCAATCAAGGTTGAGATGTCTGCGAGATCTTGACCCTGTTTCTCAATACCCTCAAGATTTTTGCAAGAATAAAATATATTCTAATTTCAGCCCTGATTTTTCCACCCAATCCTGATCTGACTTTCTCCTGGACTCAGTCTTGTTCTGATGCTCCCCTGGACCTGATCCTGCTGTTAATTTGCCTTGCCAGACCCAATCCCAAATTCTGCCCACTACCCAGACCAACCCCGACACTCTCCTTGTATTACTGTAGTGCCTAGTTACACATACCAATACCATATGCAAACTGACCCATGGATCTCCGATGGTTTGCAAGGTCATGGTAAGTGCAATGCAGAACCAGTTACATACAGCAAAGTGGTTTTCAGTTTGTGCTGGCTCTGTGACCATCTTTCAGAGAGAGTTGGGCATGTAGGAATGCTCAGGCATTCTCTGTGGCTTTCCTGCTTTGGAGCTCACTTCCCTTGGAAATTCTCCAAAGCCCAAGCTTGAGCAAGTTCCAGAGGCAGTATAAAACCTTCCTATTTGGCTATGTAGTTGGTGGGCTTGGTATAGGCCTTAGGGAGTGGTGTGTTTTTTTGGGGGGGTGGGCGGGGAAGGGACTACATATGTAATGTACTCTGAGCCCTTCAGATAGAGTGGGCGATAAGTCCAAATAAATAAATAAAATTGTGGTTCCCCCAAGCCACAGCACAGGTCAAAGCTGCTCTCCTTGTTCAACCATGACCAGCCAATAATGAGGTTAGGGGTGGGACACCGGGGAGAATACTGGCTGTACCGGTATCGGATCTCCCAGGTACCGCATTTACCGGTATCAGCATACCAGATTTTTAACATTGGCCGCAGTACCGGATTTTTTACATTGCGGCTATTGACTTCAATGTAAGGTAAATATCGGATTTATCGGATTAAGCCGATACACCCAAATACCGGCAATATCGGATCTCAGGAGAACCAGAATTCCCACCCCTAATGAGCATGCATGGGTCTGCAACCATCTCATGCAGGAGCTTCATGATCTGTGAGAAATTTCAGCAGTTGGCAGTTTTTGTTTGGTCCAGAAAATTTGCACACCTCTTCTCTAGAAGACAGTCCCTGCTCCAAATAGTAAAAGTGGAATACAGGGTGGGTGGTTTTATTTGGTTTAGTTTTTTTCCCCAGTTTTGGCAGTCAGTATAGATAGATGGCAAAGGGGGAACCAGAGACACAGGGAGGTGAAGCGAGTCAATTCATAGTACCGCCTTCACTAGTTGATGCCTTATACTTGTCTTGCAGCCTGGTCCTCATAGTGCAGGCACAAGCCCTGTTGGAGTGAAGGGGGCCTTGTGCTGGCCGAGCACCTGGAGGACTGGAATCTTAAACATCATGTTGCAGCCTGCTCCTGTCACTGATACGGGATCTCCTCTGGATACTAGGCATGTCTGTTGTAATTGAACTCATGTTTCATTATTTTGTGTGGTCTAATATAGGTTAATATATTTTTGTGTGTGTTAATGTAGGATTTGAACCTCTGAACGGAAAACGAGTGTGTCATTTCTGTTGTGCTGCGCACAGCAAGCTAACCCTCATCTAATCACTGAAGAAACAAAGGGAGCACTGGAAAGTTTTTTGCTAATTTTGAGCATGTAGCCTGGTCAGTTACAGGAAGGATATGCCCTCTTGGAGCTGCAGGAGAACAATCAGATTAGGTATAAAACAAGAGGGTCTGAATTCCTTAGGTGGGGATAACTGAATTAGTTTAAACACATGGGTTTTTAAAAAAAAGAATAGTAAAAAGAAACTTGGCTGAGGTCTTGGGTGCTGGGATTATATTAGTTTTTTTTTTGTTTTTTTTTAATAAATCTTTTCAGTGAAAAAGGAGCCGTTGAGATTTTGTAAGCGCAGGTAAAGGAGCTTTCAGTCCTTGTAAACAGCTAACAGAGCTGTGTCGAATTGTGGCCCAGCTGTCCAAGATGTTACGACTTTGACAAGGTGGCTACACCCCATCTGCTGTTTGTCAGGGTAAGGGGCATGCCACAGCAGGTGTCTGCCAGGTAGGCCTGCCGGGGAATTCAGCCATAGGGAAAAGCTGCCAGGATGAGCTGAAACTGGTTATTTTATTATGGAGAACCACTGGGACTATAAAAAGAGAGAGAGGTTGTTTTGAAGGCTGTCTGTTGCTGAGCTTGAATAAGCAGCTGAGACCAGACTATCCCTAGGGCAAGAGAAAGGGAGAACCTCTTGTGTAATTCCTCGTGTTTGTGGTTTTTGTTGTGTAGAGTTCGTGATTTGTAGTTTGGGATTAAAAAGACCAAAAGACATTTAAAGTGCTTGTTTTTTTGTGCTGCACATAGAAGTGGAGCCAACTGTCAGCGTGGCCGCCCTTTCTCATCTAATTAACTCAAGAGTTGTCAAGTTGCAATCAATGAGCCTCTTTCATATAAAAATACTTCCTCTGATAGAAAGGTGTAGGCATCCAGCTACATGACACGCTACTTTATAGACTGTGAAACTAGCTCTGTATGGAAAAAACCAGATTTGTAAGTAATCTTGTGCCAAGGCTGACCTTGGCAAGGTTCCCTTTTCAAGAGTTTAACACTGGGGGAGTGGTGCAGCCAAGGAGGGATTGTGCCAGGACTCCTAGCAATAGTAATAACTGCATCAGCGTTGCCAGATGCTGTATGTTGCAGCAATGGAAGGATTACTAAAGTGAAAATCCTTGGATCTCTTTTCACCATGTGGAGGATGGGTTGCAGAGATTCTGCCTCATGTATGGAAATCTACAAGGGGTTAGCATCCTGTTAATTATCATTTTTATTCATGTATAACAGCCTGATCCTGCAGTACTAAAATCAGTGGGAAATTTGCTAATTTACTTAATAGGTGAGGATCTGGTCTTCTGAGCAAGTTTTATTGCATGAGATTGTGACGATAGGGATATTTTTGTTTATGTGGTTGAAGAGCTGGAGTAGCTGCCATTTGTAGTACAGTATTGTAACTTGGGCTGAAGGAGGAGGAGAGGAGACCTGATTCCTCTGAGACTGTTTTCAGTTCCATACTGTTGACAGACCAACAAAGAGCACTCTCAATATAGCAGAAATCCCCACTACCCTTTCCCTTTCTATGCCAAAGTATAGAAATCTGTCACACGTGTGTCTGATCTTAATCTGTCTGGGGAACAAATCTTACTCCGTGAGGAGCACCCATTCTTGCTGCTTTTGCCCTTCCTGTCACATGCAGAGGAAGCCTTTGTGGGGTTAGCATCCCATTATTTATCATTTTTATTCATGATATTTAATGTGTCCATGCTTAAGAGATTCAGTCATTGACCAGGGTCCCTTTGTACTAGGCACTATGCAGATAAAGCATCTCTTCTCTTAGATGGAAATCTTTCATTCCATTGTGCAGGGAGTTTCCAATTTTGACTTTTTTTTTTAGCCAAATTAGTGTGAAAAGTCAAAGTAGAAATCAACCAATCATGTTAACTTTTAAAACATTTCTGAATGAAAAGTTCAGATGCACTGATTTATTTATTTTTAAAATAATTTTGGCTTAAAATTGTTTCTTTTGAATCAGTATTTTGAATTCAAAATTTTCATGGATGTTTGATTCAATTTGTCAATTCAAAATGGAGTTTTTACTTCATACTGACATTTTCAAAATGGAAATATTCACCTTCTTTCAAAATGCTGATTCATAATTTTAAGTTTCGATTTCTCCCAACAGAAAACCAGAAATTTAGTTGAAATTGATTTGTTCACAAAAAAATTCTGTTGCAGCAAAATCATATTTTCCAGTTAGAAATCTGACTATTATTAACCCTTCCTTCTTATAACCATGTCCTACAGCTAGTTACACTAGAACTGGCTGCTGTTGTGGCAATCTGAGTTTTATTTTTTTAGAGTCCATTCACACAACACGTTCTTAGCACTTTCTCTTCGCACTGTTAGCGCACTTTTGTGTCAGATTCGGATCTTGCCAGATTCGGATCTTGCCACCGTCATCCATGCCTTCATAACCTCAAGGATAGATTACTGCAATGTGCTCTACATGAGGCTGCCCTTGAAGACTGTTTATAAGCTGCAGTTGGTGCAGAACATGGCGGCCCACCTTCTCTTGAGGAAGGATTGCTGGGAGCACATTACATTGGTGCTCCCAAGTCTGCACTGGCTTCCAATAGCTTTCCGAGCACAATTCAAGGTGCTGGTTTTAACCTAGAAAGTCCTAGATGGCTTGGGCCCCGGGTATCTGAAAGACCGCCTCTTCCCCTATGTGCTGTCATGGCCTCTGAGGTCATGTGCCCTCTTTTGAGTGCTAACTGCCAGTGAAGTTGCTACAATGTGGGGTCGCACAGGGAGGCATTCTCAGTTGCTGCCCCACAATTGTGGAACTCCCTCCCCTTGGAGGTCTGCCTAAGCCTGAGCCTGTTTGTCTTCCGGAGGAGGTGCAAGACATTTTAATTTGGCCAGGTGTTTGGTGGGGAGGAATAGAGTCCTGTGGGACTGGGTGGTAGTGTTTGAGGAGGAGGAGTGATAGGTGGCAGGTGGGGATAAGTGTGTGTGTGTGGTGGTAATTATGGGATTTTTATGTATTTTATATTTTCGATTTTCTAATTTTGATATTCTAAGCTGCCCTGAGTCTCCGGAGAAAGGTGGGGTAAAAATGTAAAAAAATAAATAGTAATAGTAACACAAACCCAAATTCAAAGTGTAGTGTGGAACATTACCATTTCCTGTGATCCACGATGATGCCTTTCCTTTGCCCTTTGATGCAAAGGATTTGTTTGCAAGGATCTGTCAAATAGTGCTGGTGCCATGTGTGATCTGATTATTTCAAAGGAAGTTTCAGTTCCTGATACATAACTTACTGCTAGCCACTTCCTATCTTTTAGAGATTAGCGTATTGGGGCCAGACTGTCCTTGTGCAGGGTCTAGTTCCTCCATGTCATTTTTCTTCTGGAAGATCGCATGCAGGGATATCAGGGCATTCCTCCATGCCCTTTGTATTTGTGAAAAATGCTACAGGGAAGGAGTGTGGGAGAGGGGCATGGGAAATAGGTAGTTATGTGAATGCTTTGCTTCAGAATAAGACAAAAACCTTTAAGGAACACATGTTGAGCTTCAAAGGGGAGGAGAGTTGTGTGAATGAGGCCATTCTTACTTTAAATTACAATTTCCCCCATCCGTTTTATCTGGGTTAGTGGCAAATCATCATACAGCTACAATTGTCTCCACCCTGTGGTAGAAATTTTTTCATATTCAAGGCCAGGAACTTATTTCTTAGGAAAAAACAGAGCTGGAGATAGTATATTGAAACCTCTTGCAGTACAAATGGGGTGCAGCATTTCTGTTCCTCACCAATAAGGTGGGGAGAATTCTCCTCTGTCAGATGAAAACAGATCAGACAGCAACTATGGACTCATTCTGACAACACTCTTCCTCTTTATGAGCCCATATGTGCTGTCTCAAGCACAGGTTAAGGTGATGCTCATAAAAAGCCATTAGACTTTCTAATTAAAGATGAATAGCCTCAGAATTATACAGCATTTCAGAGCAATGCTGTCAGTAATGCTAGAGCTGTGTAACCTAGTCTCCAGAGTACAGTCTTTTTGCCTATCAAGCCAGGCATCCTGGCTCTCCCACGAAGAACAGATAAACCATCAGGAAACAAGCACTCGGGGCATTGTAATATGGTGTAGGTGGGGGTAAGGGAGCAGGCCCCATCCTTCTGGTGGTGACATGAGGGACTTCGGGGACTCTATGTGTTGCTCCAGAAGGCTGCCACCGTACATAGCAGAATGTCCAATGGGAGGGTGTTATGCCACCTCTCTTTCCTCTCCAGCTCGGAAGTTCAGGAGCTGACTCTGAAATACTTTACAGCAGCCTCCTCTCTGCTCTGTTTTTATGCTGGTAAGAACAGCTGTCAGTGAGCCCTTTTTCTCGCTATGGATAGGGGCGAGCGCTGCAGCTCTGGCCCTATTTTCTTCTACAGTTCTCCAACATGCTGCTTATGCCAGCCAGGATTCCTTTAAGCCAGAGAAATTCTCCTCTACCTTCTGAAGGTCCATGTGTGTTGCTGCTGTTATGTCACTAGGATATCTTACAGGCAGAGTTTCATGTTCACTGTTTTCACCATTGGTAGCAATGGGGAAAACGCAATGAACATGGGTCCCTCCTTACAGGGCACCAAGACTGGTGCATGGGTTTCCATTTGTCATTTTTCCATAAAGAAAGAGGAGGCTGTTTAGATAATTAAGCAAGACATTTGTCTGAGCACAGAGGCATAACCAGGGACCTATGTTCACTGTGTTTTCCCCATAGGTGACATTGCAGAAAATGCAATGAATTTCCTTACAGCGGTAGCTGTAAGGAAGTTAAATGCACAACCACTCTCCATTATAAACAGGGAACTGCTGAAGCCCCAATTTTGAGGAAACCGCTTGAGCTACATTTCTGAAAATTGATCCGTGGCTATACGTTGTAAGGACCATCATAGGCACAAAGTTTGAAGAAGATCCATCAGGAAAATAAAATGTATGACTGTTTAAAAGTTAATTGGTTGTAGTCAAAATGAACACGTCCTCACGATTTTGAATCATCAATATCTCCTCCCTCCCCCTGGATGAGTTGAGCCCCCAAACATCAAAGGCTTGGAGCATGAGATCAATAACTGCTTCTGTAATATGATAGTGACTGGTGCAGCCAAAACAGAGTTATTAATGATTTTTAAAATGGTTCTGCTGGCTCGCACATGCTCAGTTGAGCAGCTGCTGACTGGCAAAACACAGGGGGCGCTGTGTAACTGGCATGATACTGACTAGCCTAGTCAGTATCATGTCAGTTACACAGTGCCTCTCTGGGCTCCAGGACAGGAGAGAGGAACTGAGCCAGAGCCGGGGAAGGAGGCTCTGTGTAACTGACATGATACTGACTAGGCTAGAAATCTCTTCTCCCCCATTTAAAAATAATGGGGCCCGAGTGATCCTGTGCTGACTGCCAAGGAATACGGGATCGTTGAGAAGGGTGTGTGTGTCTTCTCGAGTGAATACAAATCACAGGAGTAAGTCCAGCTCTTTCCACGAACCTGGGGTTAGCAGCAGTCCCCAGTTGCCTGTGTGCCTGTCACTACGGCGGTCCCGGTGTGTGTGTGTGTGTACATTCCAGATCAGTGTGTAGCCGATGCAGAGGTGACTGTGATCGGGAGAATGGGGGGTAGGGACTTAGTCCAATGTGGCTGTGTGAAGCCCTCCTGCATGACCGGAAGCAGGGTAAGTGCCTGTGCCAATCACGTTTTCTTGCTCTGCAAGCCCACTTGGTAATGTCTCCTTCCCCCCACTTTTGATTCTGTACTTTTACAAGTCTGCAACTTTTCAAAAGTTGCACACTTTTTCACTTGTATGAAAAGTTGCAGACTTTTCAGTCAAAAGTACAGAGTCAAAAGTCTGCAACTTTTCAAACCAAGTGAAATGTCTTCACCTTTACAAAAGTTAAAGACTTTTAACTTGGTATGAAAACTTGCAGACTTTTGATTCCGTACTTTTAAAAGTCTGCAAGTTTTGAAAAGGTGCAGACTGTTCATATGGAGTCAAAAGTAGGGAGTGAGGCTGGGATGGGGGTTAATTCACATGAAACTTACTAGAGCTTCCTTTTGCTGGCTTGCTGTGTGTGTGTGTTTCTGAGAGAGAGAGAGGGAGAGACTCTGCTGGGGGGAGAAGAGTGCGGTACGTGTTTAAACAGTGTTATATTTTCTCAAACAAAACTCCAAATAATTCTTTATAGTTCTATACACATCAAAAAATACATATATATTATACTAAAACACTTACCTAAACCAACAAATCATGTCACAAAAAACAATAAAATTTACCAGAACAAAAAACTTAACAGTTTAAAAAAAGAGTTTTAAAAAACAGTTTAAAAAACCTCTAGCTTAAAACCCCCAAATAATACAAATTCAGTACAATTACAATTCAAAAAACCTTCAACTCCATACATTGCAACAAAACATAAATGCCAAAAAAACATGGAAATTATTTCAGATTTTGAGGAATATTTAATATTTTATCCTCAACATAAATGTAATGTACTTAATTCCTTATCATAATACTTACTTATTGATTTTTACCAATAACTAAACTTTCACATTTTTCATTATTAAACTTTAATTTATCATAATTCGACAATGAAATATTTTTTCTGAGTGCATTAACTCTGTCCTTTACATGTATAGAAATTGATTACACTTTATACAATAAACTGTTAACAATGTCAGTGTAGAGAACGTTATAGAATTCATTCTACGGAATGCAGAATTGTAATTGTACTGAATTTGTATTACTTTGGGGTTTTAAGCTAGAGTCAAAATAATTTTGTGCTGTTTTTGAAGAGGTAAGTTTTTAATTTTAAAAACTTTTGTGCATTTAACTTTTTTTAAACTGTTTTTTGTTTTGGTAATATATGTCTCTGGACATAACAAAGATCGCAGTTTGTGGGGGGTATACAGACCCCTTAAAGCCCCAAGGCTGTGCCCCTACCCTTAGCCTGACTGGGGTGAATCCTTGTGCCACTGCTGGAGATGGTGATGGAGATGAACGGGATCTCCTCCTGCTCTTGTGGCCAGGAGGAATCCCCTTGCTTCAGTTGACATGATGAATGTGGAAGAACCCTCACATCTGCAATTAAGGCCAGGATTCTCTCACTCTTCTGCTGCTGTTGAGGATGGGGATCTCTGGAGTGACTCCTGTGGTGGCCCTAAATTGAAGTGGAGGGATTCCCTTTTCTCAGATACTGGAAAGGGGAGGTCTTCCCTGTCCCAGTCCCCCTTTACACATACACTTTGTTGGGGCACCCCCAGAAAGAAGACAGGATACAGTGCTTGGATTGAACATGGCCGCACCCTTTATAAATCCAATTACAACGATAAAATTTAGGTGAGGGGGTAAGATCGCCTATTGCGATTCGGGTCCAGTATCAACTATAACTCAGAACTCAATAACAAACAGAGGAGGTCTCGATATACCCTCTAACCTCCTCACAAAATTAAGGCCTCCCCTTTGCCCATCGCTGAGGGTGGGGCCAAAGGGGACGTAGGCCTTCAGAACTTGAGTACGGCATCAGGTGCCTGCCAGTGGGGGCCATACTATGCCCTACTACCGTGCCAGGTCACCCTTACCCCGGAGAACCAGCGCTTCGCCTGCCATACCCTGCAATGCGTTAAGCGTGGCTCCCCCATCTCTTATGGAGATGCCTCCTACAAACAACTTATTCTAATTCCCAACAGATACTGGACCCCCGCCATCAGGAGCCACACGCTTAGAGTGCGGGTCTGTCCCCCACACCTCACCCATAACTTCTAACAGTCTATCTCGTAGGGCTTGCAAATACAAAACATTACCAGCCTGGGACAGGTGGACACCATCCCCCCTAAATAATTCTAACTTCCTATGTGAAATTGCCCCATGCCTTATTGTGTCCCCTCTTATTCCCCTCCACCACTTACCAATTTCCCTATTAACTGTCCTTCTGGTTTTATCTACCTTCTTCGGTGGTACCCTAGCCCCCCACTTAACCCTTTCTACTCATTCAGTCCAAATCACCTTACAGTTATGCAACATTTCTTTTACTACCCAGAGATCCCGCTTCATGTCCTTAATTAATTGTACGGCTTTTAGCCCCAGTAAATCATTCTCCCCTAGATGAACCACCAGTATGTCCGGCCTACCCCCTTTTATGTGCGATGCAAGGCTCGGGATAAGCTGTTGCCACCGCATCCCGCTCTGCCCAAACCATTTTATCATTCCCACTTCTGACAAACCCAGCTGGATTCCTAGGCTGCTGCTCCTCGCCACCTTTGCCGCCAGCGCACCAGGCTATGCCCCCTGATCCAGATTACCGATCTGTGACCCGGGACAGAATCTGTCAGAGAAAACACAAATAAGTTCACGGAGTACCCCCGGCTGGTTCCCCTCGTACATGTGTGTGGTAAGCCCTAGACTGCCACTGCCCAATCCTCTGTATATCCCTGGCGCTCATGCCCATTTGAGCTGCAAAGGAGGCTGCCCTGATTCTAAATGAATGGGATCCATACTCCCTGCCTGGCAGGCCAATCCAGGTAAGTACTGCCTAGAGGACAGCAACAAATTGGTACCGTGTAACTGTGCCCCATCTTGATGACAAAAGAAGGGGCCCGCCACCTTCGGGCGGATTTCCTTGTAAAGCTGGACCACCAAGACTGGGCAGATAGCTCCATCCCCTGATCTGGCCAATTTAACAATGTGCCCATATCCCCTCTGATCTGTCTTAGATCTCCTCAAGTAGATAGTTAGCTGGTGGTCCCCAAGTGTAACATCCTGTCTTCCCACTGCCCTGGTCATATTATCCCTAACTGATTCAACTACCAACTCACTAACCCTAAAAGCCCCCCAAAATGCTACTTTAAACAGTGCCGCAAACATGCTTGTTTCAAACTCATCAAAACCCACCAACAGTAATGAGCTAACTATTCTATCTAACAACTGTGTGGCATAATGGGAAGCCTCGAATCACTACCGGGTGGCTGCTCGCAGGACCATGCTTCGATTAACTTGCGGGCAAAGAAACTCCTTACTGGTGTTGGGTAACCCACCAACTGGCTCATAAAACCAATTGCTGCTAACTTCCTGGCAATTGTTCTTGCTGCCAATCCCTCTCCCCTGAGGGCCATGGAAAACTGTAAAACTTGCGCTTCGGGGATGAGGAAACCCAGGCTCCATTCGTGCTGGGCCCGAAAATGTTGAAATGCCTGAAAGGCGCCATCATATGCTGTTCTGGTGTGAGGTGCCAGCAAAGCCTGCATTGTTGTGTAGAGCTCTATGATCCAAGGCTCCACAGGCATTGCGTCATGGGCTCCAGGTTCAGGTAGGCATGAGGTGCCAATGCACAGGAACGCTCCATCTGGAACCGAGAATGAGATTGCGAATGTTCTTTCTCGAGTCCCGGAACGTGCTTGGTGTGGAATAAGATGTGCTGTAGGCAAATGAGGACCAATGCCCTCACCAACATCATTACCTGTCACGAGCAGGACGACAGTGTGTTAACAATGTGCACTACTGCCTGGTTGTCACAGCAAAACAGTATTGCCTTGTCTGCCCACTGCTCGGACCATAGGTGCACTGCCACTACTATTGGAAATAACTCCAAGAATGTGAGGTCCCTAGCTATGCCTTCCACCCACCATTCCTGCGGTCACCTGGCTGTGCACCACCTGCCATTGAAGTACAGTCCAAACCCGTGCGCCCCGATGCATCTGAGTGCACCTCAAGATCTGTTGCCAAAAGGAGCTGCTCCCTCCACACACTCACCCCATTGTACCAAATTAGGAATTTGCGCCAAACCCCCAAATCCAATTTCATGTCCTGTGTAACCCTGATGTAGTAATGGATTGCCCACCAATTTGCCATACAACCGGGACATAAATGCTCTGCCTGGTGCTATCACCCTACACGCAAAGTTCAAGCTGCCCACCAACGACTGCAGCTGCTTAACCGTGATCTTGGCTACTTCCATACACTCCTCCAGCTTGCTAATCAGTGCCTTCAATTTGTCCAACGGCAGTCGGGACACGCCCGCTACCGTGTCCAACTCAATGCCTAGGTATGTCAAAGTTGTACTCGGCCCCTCTGTCTTCTCAACCGCCAAAGGAATGCCTAAGTGCTGGGCCACCCTCTGAAAGACCCCCACCAGGTTGGCACATTGTTGTGACCCCGCCTGCCTGATGAAGAGGAAGTAATCAAGATATTTTGTGATGCCTCCCCCTTCTGCCGCGCGGCGCATGACACAGGGAGCTGAAACGCTCGAACGCCGAGCATGAGATCGAGCATCCCATGGACATGGCCCTCCTTGAAAATGGAAACCTAGCAGGGGAAAACTGTCAGGGTGCACAGGCAACAGGTGAAATGTTGATTTTTACATTACACTTCACGAGCAAAGCTCCCCTGCCGAATTTCCTAACCAATGTAACCGCTGTATCAAAAGTTGCATAATGCACTGACACCAGGTCCCTTGGAATCCCATCATTGACCGACCGACCCTGTGGATAAGACAAATGATGAATTAGGCGATACTGGCCGTGTGCCTTTTTTGGCACATACCAAAGATCATGCCAGGCAATGGGGTGTGTGTTTCCAAACGGACCGGCCACCCGCCCCTCGGCTACTTCCTTAGCGATCTTGTCGGCAACAATTTCCTCCATACCTAACACTTATTTCAAGCTGGGGGGTCACCCTGCCTGGCTGCACGTCGGCCGCCAGTATCCTGAACCTGTCTGTAAAACCCCGAACAACATACTGCACTTTCTGCTGGTTGGGATGTGCCCGCAGGGCAACCCTCAGTCTCTCCGCTTTAATTGGTGATGGGGCCTTTTCCCACAGGCCCCGTGCCCCCGAACCCCTGTCCCCCTGGGCCCTTTGCCTTGTTCCCCGGCTTGTGCCTGGTGCAGGCAGACGCAGCATGAAATCCCCCACAGGAGGAGCAGGTATGCCGAAACCTACACGTCGGGTGGGCACATTTCCCGAAATGATCAAATTCCCAGCACCGTCCCGCACTCCCTGCTCCATCCTGCCTCCCCCAGGCCTTTGCCAGGTCATTTATGGGGGCCACCCCGCCTCTTGCCAAGTGGTGGCCACTGTCTGCCTTTGGTGCACCCGCCGCATCACTCATGCAATTTAACCACAGGTCATGCGCATGAGTGTCCCACCGGAGACCTGGTGTGAAGGCTGCCCGATGCCGGAACACCTCGTCATATCGTAACCAGGCGCCAGGGGGGCCGGTCTCGTAGGCCCTGCAGATAATCTCCCCATATTTCAACAGGATTTCTCCCTTATCCAGGAACATTTCCAGCAGCACTCCATGATAGATTGCGTAGGCTGCCATCCAATTGGCCCATTCCTATCCACCTTGGGTCGCTTATATCTCTCCCTGTCCTTCTTATCCTCCTCCTCCCCGCGTTCCACTATTGGATCGCTAAATAAGAGCGCAAAGAGCGTGGCTGGCAACAAATGGTCCCCGATAGGCGAGGATAAGCTGGCATACGTGCCACCAAGCGGGGCGCACCCCCAATGCGGCCAGACCAGCTTGGGCGGCCACCTCAGGGGCCCACACCTGAAAAGCATGCTGAGGCTGGTATTGGCCCCCTCCCGTACCGCCATCTGCCACCTCCACTCCTAACTGCCCTTGCATCTGCCCTGTATCGGCCCAAGTAATGGCAGGGGCGCTCACTTGTACCCAAGCCCTGTTCCACCATAGGTACTGTGGGGCCTTCTTAGCGGAAATGATTCTACCGCCCCTTGCAAAACCTGAGGGGCAGCAGGTCCACCCCCACCACCTAACTCCCCACCTTGATAACCCGGTCCCCAGCACGAGTGATTCCCGCGATGGGGCGGGGGTACGGAGCCCCGAACCTCACCCTGCATTCCCGTGTCCTACCGGCAACCATCCCCCCACCATGTCCATACCTGGCACCGCCGTGCCAGGCTGGGAAGGATTCCGACTTGCCAGCGCCCATTTGAGTGCCTCAGTCTGCTCCAGAATCTCAGGTTCGTCCTGCTCCGCTTCATCGTGTCTGCCATCCTCCCCATGCCTGTAAGCACACTGAACAAGAGGGTCATTCTCGCCCCGCACCTCGCTCCACCCACTGTCACCCTGATCAGGCCTGGGAGCCTGGTAAGAGGGACCCATTCTTATTTATTTATTTAATTTATTTATTAAATTTATACCCCGCACCCTCCTGAAACAGCTCGGGGCGGCTACCAGTAATAAAAACAATTCAAACAATTTAAACCACATTAAAATACCATATCAATATTTAAAATAACGTATAAAACAGGGCCTGGGATATAAAACCATGGGATAGGGGAATAAAAATCAACTCCCTCCCCAAACGCCCGGGCGAACAACCAGGTCTTGCACTTTCGCCGAAATACCAACAGGCTTGGGGCCAGGCGGGCCTCTCCCGGTAGGGAGTTCCAGAGATGCAGCCCAGCCACCGAGAATGCCCTCTCCATTGTGGCCCCCCGCTTAACGCAGGCGACCTCCAAGAAGGCACCCCCGGTGGACCAAAGGAGCCGCTCCGGGGCGCGGAGGGCGAGGCGGTTCCTGAGGTATGAGGGGCCGAGATTCTTCCTCCGGGCAGCCACCCCACCAGAGCCCCTTCGTCGTACCGGGCAGGGGGTGCAGTTTGCCTATTCTGCCTCGGAGGTGCCACACTATCCTGCACCCAGGCCTGCACCCAGGCACACTATCCTGCACCGGCAGCTCATCTACCAGAGCCTGGCATGCTGGCAGGGGAAATGATCCTTGCTCTGCAGCCTCCCTGGCCCAATTCCATCCCACTGCTCTTTGCCCCATGTCGTGGGAAGGTCCCTCAGCAATTGCCTGCTCATCCCTGAGCAGCAATGCTTCACATGCCGCGAGGCGTTCCAGCACTGACCCGATCCGTAGGGGCTGAGTTGAGCTGACCCTTCTTGCCCCTTCCATAGCTGAAAACCCCATGTGGGTGGGGGGCTGGTTCCCCCCTCCCACCGTGGGACCGCCTCTCCCCTTTTTCCCAACAGGCCCTGTGGACCTAGGCTCCACACCAGCCAATGCTCCCGCTTCCCTCCTTTCCTGGCTGCTGCAGGCTGGGCCTCACTCCCAGTCACCGCCTTCCCAGCCTGATTGGGGCCACCACCATCCTTTCCTCCCCGCTTCCCCCCTTTTTTGGATGCTGTGGGCTGGGCCTCACTCCCAGCCCCCGACTTCCCTGCTTGCTTGGGGCCGTGCTTCTTTGTGCGCCCCATTCTCCCTGCTCCAGTCACTCCCTGGTCTGATGAACGTGTGTGTGTGTGTGTGTGTGTGTGTGTCACTCCCCGAGCCACTAGGCCCTGCCGCAACCATTCCCCACCCTGTGGGGGGGAATCAATTACTGTCACTGATCAATCATTCTCACTGCTGGGCCCTGCCGCTACTGTTCCCCGCTCTGTGTGTGTGTGTGGGGGGGGGGGGAATCAATCGCTCTTACCGCTGGGCCCTGCTGCTACCATTCCCAGCTCTTGCCTAGAATGAGTGGGGAATGCTCCGTTTGGGCAAGTCACCACATGACCCCACCTGGCCAATCAGAGGCCTTGTTTTTCGCGCTGTCAGTGAGGTTTTCTAAGCAACCCTCGCCGACAGCTTGGTCTCAGCAGTGGCACCTGCAGCGGCTGCAAGCTGCCTCCAACCCCTGCCTCGTCCTGCCCTCTTTTCTCAAGGAGGGTAGGAGCGCGACAACGGCCCCACCGCCAAAATGGCGGTGGAGGGCAATTTGCCAGTGATGGAACACTCCTGTTTGCATGATTTATCAAAAACTCGTATTTCATGATTGTATGGACAAAGGAAGATTTACAGTTCTGTTTTCTTGCTGCAGATGGTATAAAAAGCTACTGCAAAGCTTGCCTACCAGTAAGAGCAGTTATACAAAATAGTAGGATTCCACTCCTTGGGCCAAATTCACTGAAATCGGGGAAGCTGGCATATTCTCCTGAAACCAGCTATGATTTCTTATTGTACTGCACTCCAATCAGAAGAAAAAACTTTTTGCTGCCACTTGAACAAAAGATTCTCTAAGTAGGGGAAGATCCCACATTTATTGTCTGAGTGGCTTCAGAAATGTCAGGAGAAAGAAAGAACCCCTGCTGTGTGTTGCAGATATTTAGGATGATATAAGCTTCCTTGCTTCTTTACAGCGTCAATGAAAAAGCATAATACCTAATGGCATTGTATAAATCTGGCCAGTTTTACTTTCTTTAAGCAGGTGCATTCCCTTGTCATATTTAATAGTCATCTAGTGTTTTTTTATATTTTCTCCTACAAAACACTCTGCTTAAGCTATTAGATTTTCTTTACACTATTTCATTTCAAAATTAAAACCCATCCTGAAGAAACTCTGTACGAACTACATGCTGAAGTAGGCATTGTGGAACTTTCATAATATTTCAGCTTTGTGTACTGTAAAAAGCAGTGTGATTTTGTTTATCCTCAAAGGTTTCCTGTTTTCATGTGCAATAAAATATGTATTTCCATGAGGGGGAAAGAATTTAAGAAGCTACCTCAAATCTGAATTTGTTTTTATTAATTTCTCAGACACAGAGGGTGTTTTTAGACGTTACGCGGCTCCAATCACCCCCTGTGGTCAATAAAAGCCCTGAACAGACGTGGCGGGAGCGGGTTTATGGCGGGGAATCGGGCCGCCAGATCACGGTCCAGGGAGGCGCAACAGACGTGACGCCGATTCCCGGCCGTGGTCAAAACACCCAGAAGGCACTGGGTAGGGGCAGGATACAGACATGGCCGGCCAAGGGCAAACGAAGCCGAAAGCGCCTAAAGGGAACACCCACACAAGGGAAATGGGAAGGGAGGGGGGAGAGGGAGAAGAGCCGCCGAGGTATCACACACAACAGGCACAGAGACAACGAGGGCACAGTGGAACACACAGCATACACACACACGCCCGGGTGCACACACACCCACATGGGAAAGGAAGGGAAGGGAAGGGAAGGTAGGACACAGTGGGAAAGACAACACACAGCACAATGGACACGGGGGGAGTAGGGGAGCTCTGGAAAGGGAAGAGGGGGGGAAACAGCCCAGGGGCAGGGCAGGACACAGGCAACCGCAGGAAGAACCCCAACAACAGCACAGTCCACATGGGCGACCCCCCCAGAAACACAGGCAGACCCGGAATGGGGAGTAGCCGGAAGGTCGGGGCACAGGCACTGTGGGAGTCCACATGGAACAGGCAGCGGTCCGGGAACGGTCCAGGAGGCACACATGCACCGGCGAGGGTGCCATGGAGGGCAGGCAGGAGAGATAGGGCCGTGCAGCCGGTCCAATGGAACAACCCCCCCCCTCGGCAGAAGCTGGGAGGTGCGGTCTGGGGGCCCCAGAACCCCGAGGTCACACAGGCACCCACCGGGGGGACGTGGGAGGGAGCGCAGGCGTCCAAGGATGGTCAGCACCCAGGGGAGCAGGGGGGCTGTTCAGAGAGCTGGACATGGACACCAGAGATGGCAGCCACGGAGGGGAGCACCGGTTGCAGGGGCAGGTGGGGGGGGCCCCCCAGAGCCACAGGCAGGGGCAGCGGTACCCTGGGAAGCAGGCAACACAGCAGCATGGCCAGGACATCAAGGAGGGAACAGGCAGTGGACCAAGGTACTAGGGCGGAGGCAGGAGCTTACAGTGGGGCTGGTAACCAGGGCCCAGAAGGCACAGAGGGACTCATAGACAGCTGGAGGGGGCCACCAAGGGGCCAGGGGCCGGGTGGCCCACCAGGTGAACGAAGTGCGGCCAATGAAGCATGCCCTGGCGGTACCCCAGCACGGACATGTGTTGGGCGACCAGGTAGTATGCCTCAAATGGATCCTGCATGGAGAGCCCCAACTGCACATCGGGACGGGACCACACACCCGACAGCGCCGCAAGCTCCACCGCGGAGGGCTCAGACAAGCAGGAGTCAGCAGCCGGGGGCCACAGAAGGTGACCCAGCTCCAACAGCCGGTGATACACCGCCCCACGAGAGTGCTGGTACCCACAGGCCCCGTGCACACAGCCAAAGTAGGACACGGCCAGGACAGGGCCCCCCTCTGCCAGACAGACCATGTAGGCGGCCAGGCTGCACACAGACAGAGCAGATATGGTCTCTGCCATAGACCAGGCCACATGCAAGCACCTCATCTCCGGAATGCGCCCATCGGGAAAGGGAAGCAATCTCAGCATGCAGCCGGTAATCCCGGGCGCTCACCTCATAGCCAAAGTAACGAAGGCCAGAGCTCAGGCTCGCTTAGGCACCCGACAGGCTGTCCGGGCAGCTCAAGAGCAGTTGCACGGCGGGGGTATGCCAGAGGTCACACAGGGCAATGGTCTTGGAAGGTCCACTTATGGGGGACCCCAAGGGGGCCCGGAGCAGGGAGCCTGGTGGAAGCACAGCCAGCCATGGTCCAGCACACCTGGGAGAATAACACGGCGGACAGGGGGACCCACATTCCCTGGACGGGCGGGCGGGAGCTCGGGGGGGCACCAAGGCCGGGCGAGAAAGCCGCAGGCCGCAACAATGTATGGCAACAGAGCGAGGCTTGGGGTGCGGACCCAGCACAGCTGCAGGAACCGAACACACAGAGAGGACAGCCAACACACTAATCAGGCCGGCAAGGACACAATGTTGCTAACAGGGAGCGGTGGGAGATGATGACAGGAGGCATGCAGCTGCAGCCTGCATGCCCGGGCGCACGTCGGACTGTGCGCACAGCTCCATGCTGGGACAGCAGGTGCGCTCCATAGTGCACCGCCGCTGCCTCGGGCCACCCGCCCTGCAGGAGACGGCCCAGCCAGCTGGGGGCGGGGCACCACCCGTCCCAGCCTATACCTGGGATGCCTGCGCCCCCCCCCCGGGAGGCACCGCACCATGGAGCGGGACAGGTTGGGTGCCTGCACGATGCACCTAATGCTCTGTGCCGAGTGGTACCGCACCCACTCCGATCAGCTGCGCATCCTGACCGCTGAGGTGTACCTGGGCGCCCACCTGCGAGTTACCATGGCCTGGAGCACTGCAGGGGCCTGCAGAGCCCACCATTTTATTTTATTTATTTATTTATTTAATAGATTTTTATACCGCCCCATCCTGCAATGCAGCTCGGGGCGGTTTACAACAATAAAACAATTTAAAATCTTTAAAATACAAATATAAAACATATAAAAGGGCAACATATAATCATGAGTAAATAAAAGGTGGGGGATTAAAAATCACCCCCCCCCTCCCTCCCTCCCAAAGGCCTGGGCAAACAGCCAGGTCTTACAGTTTCGCCGAAATGTCAAAAGGCTTGGGGCCAGGCGAGCTTCCTCCGGAAGGGAGTTCCACAGCCGCGGCCCTACCACCGAGAATGCCCGCTCCATCGTGGCCCCCCGCTTAACACGGGGGATCTCCAGGAGGGCACCCCCGGCAGACCGCAGGAGTCGTTCCGGGGCGCGAAGGGCGAGGCGGTCCCTAAGGTAAGAGGGGCCAAGGCCGTATAGGGCTTTATAGATCATTACTAGGACCTTGAACTTGGCCCGGCACACTATCGGCAGCCAGTGCAGCGCTCGGAGCACCGGTGTAATGTGCTCCCGGCGACCCGTCCCCGTAAGAAGACGGGCCGCCGCATTCTGCACCAGCTGCAGCCTCCGGGCCAAGAACAAGGGAAGCCCCACGTAGAGCGCGTTGCAGTAGTCGAGCCGCGAGGTGACGAAGGCATGGATGAGGGAGGCCAGGTCCGGGCCAGAGACATACGGACGCAGCCTACGTACCAGATAAAGCTGGCGGAAGGCAGCCTTAGCGACTGCCTCCACCTGCCGCTCCAGCCGCAGGTCTGCGTCCAATATGACCCCCAGACTCCGGACCTGCTGAGCTACAGGGGGGCAAACCCCCCCAATCAGGGGGGCCACCACCCCCTTCGCCCTCCCCACCACCATCACCTCCGTCTTATCTGGGTTGAGCTTCAGTCTGCTCCGCCGCATCCAATCCGCCACGGCCTCCAAACATTGGGATAGCACCGAGACAGCAGGGTCTGGGTCGGTAGAAAACGAGAGGTACAGCTGAGTATCATCAGCATACTGGTGACATCGCACCCCGAACCCTCTCACGACCTCCCCCAAGGGCTGCATATAGATGTTAAATAATAATGGAGACAAGATCGATCCCTGCGGAACGCCACACGGTAAGGCGCGGGGGCTCGATGTTTCCTCCCCCAACACCACCCGCTGGCTCCTCCCCGAGAGGAATGAACGGAACCATTCAAGAACAGTCCCGTCCAGACCCCCCCGGTCACGCAGTCGTCTCAACAGCAGCCCATGGTCCACGGTGTCAAAAGCGGCCGAGAGATCGAGCAGGATGAGAAATGTCGAACATCCCGCATCCATCTCCCGGCGGAGGTCGTCCACCAAGGCCACCAACGCCGTCTCGGTGCCATAGCCGGGGCGGAACCCAGATTGAAAAGGGTCAAGGAGCCCGATATTATCTAGATGACCCTGGAGCTGGAGCGCCACTGCCCGCTCAATAACCTTCCCTAAAAAGGGAAGGTTAGAGACAGGTCGGTAGCTGGCGAGCGCGTCTACGTCCAACGATGGTTTTTTCAGCAGGGGGCGCACCACAGCCTCTTTTAAGCAAGGCGACAACCTCCCCTGCCGAAGGGACGCATTCACCACCCTCGCCAGCACCGTCCCCAACGTCTCCCCGGAAGCTTTTATTAACCAGGACGGGCACGGATCTAGTTGACAACACGTGGCCCTCACAGACCCCAGGACATCCACCACATCGGCCGGCGTCACTTCCTGAAACTCACCCCATAAAGATGGACCAGACGGACCCTCCGCCCCCCCGCGCTCTTCCCCTACTGCTATCAACCCAGCGTCGAAATCGGCCTGAATCCGAGCAATCTTGTCTGCGAAGTAGATGACAAACTCCTCACAGCGGGCCCGGGACAAGTCCCCATCCAGGCGGAGGGAGGCCGGACTAACCAGCCCCCGCACCACCCGAAACAGCTCCGCTGGACGCGACTTCGCAGACGCTATGAGGACGGCGAGGAATTCCTTCCTCGCCGTCCTCACAGCCTCCACATAGGACCGCAAATGGGCCCTATGGAGAAGACGATCGGAGACAGACCGAGTCCGACGCCAGCGTCGCTCTAGCCTCCTGCCCACACGCTTCATACACCGCAGCCCCTCAGTAAACCAAGGGGTCCTGCGGTGACGAGACCGAGGCAGAAGGCGCCTCGGAGCCACCCTGTCAATGGCCTCCTCCAGCAAGATGTTCCAATGCCGGACCAGCTCATCCACAGAGTGACCGTCCACATCCAGGGTAAGCTCCCTCAGGACCTCCTGGAACCGCTGGGGTTCCATCAGCCTCCGAGGGCGGACCATCCTAACTGGTCCCTTCCCCTTCTGGAGGGGGCGCGCTAAAAGACCGGCCTGAAGGAGGTAATGGTCCGTCCACGACAAGGGCACCGCTGTCACCTCCCCCACAACCGGACCCCCCGCCTCAAGGCCAGAGCCGAAGATCAGGTCGAGGATATGTCCCCCCACGTGGGTCGGGCAGATCACCTCCTGGGACAAGTTCATAGTTGCCATGGCGGCCATGAACTCCCGCTCCGCCCCAACAAGGCCGGCATCGGCGTGGACGTTGAAGTCCCCCAGAACCAAAGTCCTGGGGGAGCCCAACACCACCTCCGAGGCCAGCTCCGCTAGAGCGGTAAGGGATGCCGCCGGGCATGAAGGGGCCCGGTACACCAGCAGCACCCCTAGCTTGCCCCCAGCCAAATCGATCACCACGTGCAGAGCCTCTACACCCACAATCTCCGGCACTGGATACCTCCTAACAGGCCAGTCTTCCCTAAAAACAATAGCTACGCCTCCTCCCCGGCCGCTCATGCGGGGCTGATGCTGCACGGCATACCCAGCTGGAACCAGATCCGCCAAAGTTGGACCGGCCAGATCATCCAGCCAGGTCTCCGTGATGCATGCGAGGTCCACGGCCCCATCCACGATCAGATGACTGTAGGCATGCCCTGCCCGGCTCAGGGCTCAGCGGGTGTCCGGGGCAAACCGGCAGGCAATGAGCTGCGCCCAGACCAGGGCTGCGGCGATCCACGAGGCGGCCGGGCGCCTCCACTGGAGGAGGGAGACCATGCACCGGGCCGCCCTGATCGTTATGCCCATTGCCCAGTGGGTATGGGTCACAGAGCGGGCACATGGGTGGTGGTCCTGGGCGCTGGCTCAGTGGGACAAGGCTGACTGGAGGGCGCACTTCCAGATGGACAAGCTCACCCTACTGTGGCTCGCGGAGCTGCTCATGCCCTGGCTGAAGCAGCAACATACCCCCATGCAGACCCCCATCACCATGGTTCAGTGGGTGGCCATCGGGGACTGGGCCTTGGCAACGTCCGACTCCTGCCGGTCCGTCTCCCAGCACTTCGGTGTTGGGAGCGAGCACTGTCGCCTGTATCCTGCCGGATGTCTGTGAGGCTGTGGAGGGTGTGCTCCTGGGCAGAGCGATCCAGCTGGTGGATCAGGCGGCTGTGATGGCCGGCTTCGTGACTGGAGGGTTCCCCAACTGCATGGACGCCGTGGACAGCACCCACATAGAGATACTGCGTCCCTCTGTGGAGTATGTCAACAGGCACGGGTACCACTCCCTGCAACTTCAGGTGGTCGTGGACCACCGGGGGCGGTTCATTGACATCTTCACGGGCAACTCTGGGCGCAGCCATGATGCCCGGATCATGACCATCTCCCCCTTCTATGCCCGGATGTACCGCAGGGACTTTGCAGACATGGGGATGGCCTGGATCGAGGGGGTGCTGATGCCCTCCTGTATCCTGGGGAACCCAGCCTACCCCCTCACCCAGTGGCTGATGAAGGTGTACCTGGTCGCCCAGAACCCGGTGGAGGCACTGTACAATTCCCGCCTGTGTTCCAGCCGGATCATGGTCGAGCTGGTGTTCGGGGCCCTCCAGCAATGCTGGAGGAGCCTTACCAGCTGGCTGGGCCACACAATGGAGACCTCGGCCCTGGTAATCGGTGCATGCTGTGTGCTGCACAACATGTGCGAGACCAATGGGGATGCCCTCAAATACCCCATGCCTACCCACCCTCCCGGCCCCGTGCCTTTGTACGTGAACGCGGACAACCCGAAGGAGTACCGTTACGCCAGGCATGTCATCCAGGAGGCTGAGCTGTGAGGGAGGCCACCGCCCAGCCCACCCCCCTGGGGTTCTGGGGGCCCTGGTTGAGCCCCGGTACTGGCGCGGCCCAACCCCCCATCTCTGGGCCCATGAACAGACCACAGGAGGCGGTACTGTGCTCCATGCATTTATTTATCACCCGCAAACACGTGCCCCCACCACCTCCACTTCGCCGGCCCACCATCCCCCCTCCCCCGTAGTGGCACATGGTGCTTCCCCCCAGACTACCCTCCCTCATCCCCTGCATTTCTGGGGGCACCCCCTCGAATGCCCTGTGGGCGCCACAGAGCCCTGGGAGCTCCCCTCCCCCCCGCTGTCCGTGTCCCCAACGGTGTCCTGCAAGGCCTCAGTGTCTGGAGGGACAGGCAGTGGTGGGAGAGAGGGAGGACCTGGGACTCGAGGGGCCCCCCTGGGTGGCTGCTCCCTCTGGAGGCCTATAGGGACGGGGAGGTGGATGCGGGGCCCCTGCTGGCGTGGAGGTGGGTGGGGCAGGTGCGGAGCCGGTGGGGGTGCCAAGGGGCCCGGCATGGGGCTCTGGGCAGGGAGGGTGCCCGGCGGGGCAACTGCCATCACATAGGCACATATAGTGCCTGCGTGCAGGAGCAGGGAGGTCCCAATGTCATGGGACCTATCCATCTTGGCTGAGTGCTCCCACATCATCCCCGCGATGGCCTGTTCTAGCCACCCGAATGCGTCAACCTGCCTGCTGTGCTCCCACTGCTGCTCCAGGTGCACCTCTGCTTGGAGCCTCTGGTCCCTGACCTCCGCCTGTTGGAGGGAGCGCTCTATGGCCGCCTCCATGTGGTCCACGGCTGAGATCATTCATTCCCCCTGCTCCGCCGAGGTCCAGACGATGTCCTCTACCTGTTCCTTCCTCCGGCGCCATACCTGTGCCCGGTGCTCCCTCATCCACTGGGCTGGGGCCCCGGTCCCAGCATGCTGTGACCCCTCTGGCTGCCCTGTAGGGTAAAGAGCAGTTAGTCGCTTGCAGGCCCGGGCGCCCGCCCCCCCAGCACCTGGTACCGCCCCCCGTCTTTCCGGCCCTCCCGGGCCCCCATCCCACCACGCATGTCCCGGGTCCTCCTCCCCGGGGCCCCCCCACCCTGCCTGTGTGCCTCAATGTGGTCCTCCAGCTGCTTCCTGGGCTGCTCTGCACCAGCTTCCTCGCCTGCCTGCCTCTGGTGTCGGGGTGTTCCGTGCCCTGTGGGGACATGCGGGGGTGGTTGGTGGGGTTTTTTGGTGTGCCCGGGCAGCCCCCCCATCCCCGGTGCCGTGTTCTGGGGTGTCGAGGCTGGGTGGGGCCACCCCCTGGGCGGGCCGTCCCTACCCCCCCTCGCCCCGGGTCCGTCCCCTCTGCTTGCTTATCCTCAATGTCTGTCTCCGATCCCTCTGAGGCCGGCCCCTCTGTGTTGCTGTGCTCCCCCTGTGAACCCTGGCTGAGGGTGATGAGAGTGCCAGCCTCGGAGTCCGGCTGTCCAGCCAGGGGGTGGGGGCTTTCTGGACTGCTGGTCTCTGAGGTCCCGGGGTGTTCCTCCTGGGGGTCCGGGGCCCTGGAGCGGGTGCCTTCTTGTGGGGTGGCAAGGGGAGGGGTACCTTGGGCAGTTCCCTGCCCTGGACCACGGCTCTCCCCACGAGGCATGGGGCGACTATTGAGCCCTTCATTATGGAGGATGTGGTCCAGGGCATCATAGAAGGGGGCGGTCCAGGCTCCGTGTCCGGACCGCTGGTTGTTGTCCCGTATCGCCTTGTACCCCCTCTTCAGCTCTTTGGCCTTGGAGCAGCACTGTGCGACGGTCCGGTAATGCCCCACTGCCTCCATTTCCCGCACTATCTCCTGGAACATGTGCTCATTTCTCTGAGCACGAGCTCCAGCTGATGCTCCAGGGTCCGCCAGATGCGGATGAAGTCCCGGGTCTCCCAGCCCCACTGGCTCCCTTGGTGGTACGGCCTTCTCCCCCGTCTCCCCTCCGGTTCCTCCTCCTCCTCTTCCTCCTGCACCTCTTCCTCTGCCTGGCCAGGGCCCGTCTCCTCTGGGGGCTCGGGCTCCCGGGCCCGTTTCGTGTCTGCGGGACACAAGTGGGGGTGGGTGTTTGGTTGCTGTTCTGCCCCGGTCCCGCGTCCCTCCCCTTTCCCTCCTACCTGCCGGCCGGCCGGTCCCCCACCCCCCTTGGTGCCCCTGTTCTTCTGGATCCCCTCCCCTTTGTTCCCCTTACCCATTTCCGGGGTGCCTCCTCCCCCACCCCTGTCAATGTCCCCGGGGCGGCCTGTCCTGGCTGCTGCTGTCCCTCCACCTCCTGCATGTGCAGCATGACCACCTCCTCCTCCACCGCCTGCACCTCCACCTCCTCCTCTCTTGCCCTCCGCTCTCCTCTCCCTCCTGCCTCACTCCATCCCGCCACGTCCACCTGCTGCTGTGTGCCCTTTAAATTTCCCTCCGTGGACTGTGTTGTTGCTGGTTGCCTGGCAGCGACGTTGCGTGCTTTGACCGCGGCTGGGAATCATTTTGTTTGATTCCAGCTGGTGATTGCCGTCCAGACGTTACTTTTTTTTGTTTCCCGTCGGGAATCTCTTTGACCACGCTTTTGGAGATGGTCCGGGCTGGAGATCCGGAAGCATGGTTGATTTTGACCCCATGTGGGTATTGTGGTGAACATTTGGCAGCCACCGAACAGACGTTCAGGGCTGTTTGGCCCTGCCACGGGATTGACTGTGGTTCACTGTGGTTGATTGTGATCTCGTAACGTCTGAAAATACCCAGAGATTCAGATATAGGAGCCCCCTACTTATGTAGCAGGCTGAGTTGTCCCTGATGGGGTTAATGTGCTCATCTCCTCTGTTCCAGACCAGTTTACCCCCAGCTGAGAGGAAATTCCAAAAAGACTCTGGTTCTTTTTAAATGGACCGTGGTGGGTGGGGGGATGGGTGTGCAGCTGTGGTGGGTGGGGCACCATCTCCACCAACAAAGCATCGGGCATTGGAGCCCATTGCTCCGTGGGTGGGTGATGGATGGAGGTGGGTGTTGCATGGGTGTTTGCACGGACGTACACCCATCCCCCCAACACCACCACAGGGGGAGTGTCTGTGTAAAAACAGCCTCTGATTGGGGATAGAGAGATTTGGGGGAAGACAGCTGACAGTCTACATAACAAACTCAGGAGGCAGGCCACCAGAGAAGGTGTGCAGAAGGAAGCCGGGAAGAATTGTCTCCAGCTCAGAGAACGGGATTCCTGGAGCATGGAACTCGAAGGGATGAACTGTGTTTAAGCTTATAAGTTAAAATTGAGACCTGAGTTTGTTAAAATGATTTGGTTGCCAGACTTGTGGCCTGGGTGGATCCCTAGAAGCCCACAGGGGAAATTGGAAGTTTGGCCAATACACTGACTGAGTTGTGGAGAAGTTGCAAGTCTGGTACCTGATTTCTGGGGGTAACTGGATGGGATTGGGAATTTTCAAAGAAACCTAAGTGGGCTAATTGTTTTTTTTCTCTCTCTCTCCATCAGTTTCATTTTGTGAGGAAGTGGTAGTGGAATGGAGCTTTGAATCTGGGGCCCTCTACTTTGGGCAGGTGCCTGGATCACTTAACCACCCAGGCCAGAGAGAAGCGGTTCCCAAGCTATTGACTTGCATTACCCAATTTTGAGACTTAAATATAATCTCTTTAGCCCAGATAACAAGACATGCAAAATGCATGAAATATCAATTGGATGGGGATCCCATCCATAGATGGTGCAGCCCCATGTAAGGTCCTCCGGACCCACAGTTTGGGAACTTCTGTCTAGAGTCTAACATCTACTCCCGAGAATCACAGGCTTGAAGGTGGCCTGGCACCACCTTCCAGCATTTTCCTTCTGCCTTCTCATTGGCCACCCTCAGCCTTATAAGGCCCCAGCAAGTAGTTGGAAGTGTCTGCATTATGCAACTTTACCCAACTTGTTTATAAACCCCACACACTGTTGTGTTCTCCTGGTTTCTTGTTTGTCGTGGTCCCTGCCTCCCGATTTTGCATGACTTCCTGGATTGCTGATGTGGCACATTAATCTGACGCTGACTTCAGTACTGACTGTGTGGCCCCTGACCCCCAACTTGATGCTCATTCACCAGGTCCCTAACAATTTTATGGCAGTGTTTAAAGGCTGACTTGGAATTTGTTCCCTAGTTTTTCAAGAAGCAAGTAATAGTTGGTTCCTCTTCAGAAGAGTTTATTATCAAAATAAGCACCATTTTCCCATTGAAAGTTAATGGGATATAGGTTGTTAGCTGCTTATTAGCTATTTTTGATGTTCATACCCTCAGGCTTCCAAATGGGGCTGCTACACAGCAGATCACTTAAACATGTGTTTAATTTTTAAGCACGCAAATAGTTCTTCAAGTAGAATTTCAAGTTGCATATATTTTTGCTGCATAGATTTTCCAGAGGCAAAGATTTTAACTTATTTATTTTGATTTCTAGCCTACCTCTTCCTGTAGGCTCACGGTAGATAACATAATACATGCACATGCACACACACATGTATTATGTATATATGCGTATATACATATATACACATATGTACACACAAAATATACATAAAATAAAACCCTTAAAAACTCTGTAAAAATCCCATTTAAAGACAGCTGCCTGAAACCTTATCCCTGCCTGCGAAAAGCCTGGCCAGATAGGTCTTACGTTGCCTCCTGAAAACACTCCGGCTTTGGCAAACCTCCAGGGGAAAGATGTTCCAGAACTGTGGAGTAGCCACCGAGAATGCCTCTCTGTACGCCCCAGCTATACGGACTTGGTGCAATGGCAGATCTTGAAAGCGGGTGCCCCCAGCTGACTTTAGGAATCATGATGGAACATGGGGAGGAGTTGGTCTTTTAGATATGTAGGACTCAAGCTGTTTCATAGGTGGAAAAATGCTTTAAAAAGTCACCATTTGATTTCTGTGGGAGCTGCTGGCTACTCAGGACATTTGACAGTTCACCTTGACAACAGTTCAGCAAAGCATTCAGAGGTAGCTTTTACAACAACAAAAATGGCACTTTGGTGCCCATTTACTATTAAATGTCAATGGCGTTTAGGATCCTGACTGCTTAAGACACTATAAAAATGGAACATAGGAGCCTGTGTCACTTGAGTGAATCTGTTACCTGAAGCATACTGCATATTAACTATATTTGTTATCAATTTACAAATATGTATAGAAAAAAGCAAAATTTCCCTTAATCAACTTGTCCTAAAGCCAGATTGAGATCAATAGTGGAAACCATATACGGTGACAAAACATTCAGAAAGCTTCACTTTAACACTGCTTTAATATTTCTTATGCATGTTGCAGGGCTGTATTGGCACCCTAAGCAGCCCTGCAACATACATAAGAAACGTTAAAGTGGAGTTAAGATGCATTTCTGTTTTCACCCATAGTGGGCACCATACAGTTATTTTTTAACCAAGTGTTAAAAAATACTTGGTTAAATACTTCAAACCAGACATCTCCCCCTCGTTGCGGCACTTGCCGCATGCGAGGAGGACCAAGCTCCTTCCGGCGTTGAGTAAGAAGTTGTGGGCCTGCAGAAGGGGGACCATACCTGTCCCTACCACCCTCACTGACCCCCTTCCCAGGGATTCCACCCCACTGGTTGCTATACCTCTGCATTTCCGCTGGGTGTGACCTCCCTATCTCTTAAGGAGATGACTCGTGCTTATCACTTCTAACCTATGCTTTAACCCTCAGTACTGGACCCCTGCCAGAGTGCGACACATTATAAGCAGGTACAAGACACCCTTGACTCTAACACTGGGGAGAACCGATTGTACCAATTACTAAGCACTGCGAGGAAGGCGAAAAATATGGGAAACCTTAATAATGGCCAGATTAGGATTCCCTCAAAAATTCCTTCCTGGCCCCTCATGGCGACAGTCAAGCGTCCGCAGTGCTTAGGGGAGGGTGGGCAGGTGCTGCTTTTTCATTGGGCTCCAGCCTGCAACTGCAGCTGGAGCCGTCTGTGCCGCGGAGTTAAGCTTTGTCCGGGAATCCTGCCCACGTGGACCCCCTGTAACCAGTAAGCGCCGCCGGGGCTGCCTAGCAACCCCGGCCAGGTTCTCTTCTTCCTGCGCTTCTCCAGCGCGGCTGCTTCACCGCCCTGGGGCTTGGAGCCCTGACGGCGCAATGAGACCTCCCTGCCATGTCCCGCCTCCTATCCCTAGGCAGGCGTGGCAAGGAGCCTGCCACCCCCCACCCTTGGGGGGGGCGGGGAAATGGAGGCAATTTTCTTTCACTGCTGCTTTAAAATTCTTGCTAGCACAAGCTTTCTGCACCTGTGGGGAGCTACAGTGATTTCTGTGCTTGGCTGATCACTTTGTACTAGACAGCAAGAGCATATGTGTGTGTTTGAAGTGCTGTTGCCTTGAACCTCAGCTGATCTCTCAGATTGGAAGATGCAACCTAATTTTAAGAGAGCCAGCATGTAAATTTCATTGGCGCTGTAAAGAGCTGCTGAGACTGCACAGGAATGTCTGTGAAAAATTCTCTTTGAGAGGCAATTTGGCTTATGCAGTATGTCAAATGTGTTTGGCGTTTCAGTTCCTTTATTCTTTGTTACCAAGGGCATTGGCATGAAAACAGGACTTTGTCTTCTTAAGAGTTTATCTGCCAGGCCTGCTTATCCCTCATCACAAGGAATAATCCACTCTGCCCATGGCTTTTAAATTATTCCTAAGGAATTGTGGAAAGCTCCATACCTTGGAATGATGAATAATACTAGGCAGAACAAATATGTAGGTAATAGTTCCTCAATAGCAGAGTCGCAGGCAACAAACTTTAAAGGACTTGATTGGGAAAAAGAGAGGATCTATTCATTGACATCAGTGGGCTTAGAATTAATGCATACTCACGCCTGTATGCATGCTTTCTTATGGGCAAGCAGATAATGGAACATCCTTCATGGGTGTGGATTCCATAACCCGTGCACACACGAAAAGAACAAGTGGGTTTGTATACATGCACACTTGCATGAAAAAGCCTTTGCAGATCATTTTGAATTGTCTTCTCTAGGTCTTGCATTACTTCCATAACAAAAAACGATGCTATCAGCCAAAGATCATGACTTCAGATGGCATATGAGAAGGAAAACAGGATAAGAGGGTTACAAGTGAAAGTCTCTTCTCATGCATGTTTTTCTTTATTTCTAAGCAACAAGGAAAGGGAATTGTAGAGAACATATCTTCTAGGCAAGTGGCATTGTTTATGATTGGAATGTTTTTCAGAGTTTTATTGGAGCATCAGTTACTCTGCAAAGAAAATGATAGACAGGGTTGTGGATACCAAAAGACTTGTGAATTCAATTAGGTGAGCAAATCTCTAAGGTGTCTGGTTTGTTTGTTTTTTCCATTCAAGCTTTGCTTGAATTTTAGTATCTGTGGCTCAGGTTTTTTTTTAAAACAGAGGGCATGCTTTTTATAGCTACTGAAAATGCTAATGTGAAAGCACAAAGGATGGAAGAAAAGGGAAGGAATTTGGTCAATGGATGGAAAACAAGTGCAAAAAAGGAAATCCTTATGGCCTTCTTATTTTTATTTAATCCGTAATCAAAGCTCACACTTAAATATAATCCATTTTGGCTAAAAAACTTGTATATTTTCTTTTCTTGCTAAAAGGCTCATCCGCTTAAAAATGGGGAGAATATGGCACTGCAGATGAATGTAGCATAGAAGTGGAACAGAAATATTTGGGTGTTTTTAGATAAGCACTTCCCCACCCATGATCCCCCCATCATGCATGTTGCAGGGGCTGCATCGGGTGAGTAATGGGTGGAGAGGCACGTGTCTAAAAACACCCTTTGCGAGGAGCAGAGGGAGAAGAGGAGAACTTCATACCTCCCAAGCAGTCCCTATTTAAGAGGGACAATCCCTCTTTGGATGCTGAATCCCACTGTCCCTCCTTCAAGTGTCAAAGAACTTCGAGAGAGAGAGAGAGACAGACAGGGGGAAAAAAACTAACAGAAAACAGTATTCAAGCCTCAGACATCATTTTTTTTTGCTTCCCTGGTTGCCTCCAAGGAAAAGTACTTAAGACAATGGGGAGATGGTGGAATGACAAAGAAACCAAGGCCGCTTGCACACAAGGCAGCGATGGGAACTGCTGTGAGCTGAAATCACAGCAGGGGGATCATGTGAAGTCCCGCTTGTGTGCATTGTTGTTTTTTAATGTAGCTCATATTTGCCATGATTTCAGTGGCAGGAGGAGACCAGGCTTCCAACATCAGTGAAATCACAGCAGATATTATTTATTTATTTATTTAATACATTTATTAGTCGCCCCCCCATGCCAATGGCATCCCAGGGCGACGTACAGTTTGATAAAAAAACATTCAATAAATAAAATATTTTTTAAAATCCAGCAATTTAAAACCAAAACAGGGTCGGGAAAACAAATCAAAATAAAAGGGAAGGGAAGAGCTAAAACCCTAATCCCCCATCCCCCCTCCTCCCCAAAGGCCTGGGCGAACAGCCAGGTTTTACAAGCCTGCCGGAATGTCAAAAGGCTTGGGACCAGGCGAGCTTCCTCCGGGAGGGAGTTCCAGAGACGCGGCCTGGCTACCGAGAATGCCCTCTCCATTGTGGTCCGCTGCTTAACACAGGGGACCTCCAAGAAGGCACCCCCAGCAGACCGAAGGAGCCGCTCTGGGCTAATGATGTAAAAAAAAAAACCACGCACACAAGTGGGACCTCACATGATCCCCCTGCCATGATTTTGGCTCGCAGCAGCTCCTGCGTTTGCAAGCGGCCTAAGTGGAATGATAAGTAGGAGATGAGCGTCTGTCCCTCTCTATGCACTTGGAATATTGGGAGGCGTGCATGTGTGTGAGGGAGCCGAACTTACTTGCGGAGGGATGGAGCTGTGGCTGTGGAACTCCTTCCCAGTCCGTGGCTGTGGAACTCCCTCCCGGTGACAATTCCTCTGGCCCCGGATCTCCACATTTTCCGATGATGATGTAAGACGTGGCTGTTCTGCCAGGCTTTTGAAGGGGGGTGGGGTGGGTAGTGGGTGGCAGGCTTGGGTTGGAGAGGGGGTTATAGCTCCTTTTCGTGGTATTTTTAATATATTTATGTTTTCAATTATATATATTAGTTTTGATAATGCTTTTTATGTTGTATGCCGTCCCGAACTGCCTTTGTGCTGGAGGGTGCGGGATATCAAATCAATGAAAGAAAGGAATAATAATTGGCTGAAGAGATGGGACTTGTCCCTTTGTGGTCGCTTGAAATGTTTTGAGGTATGTAACAGATACAGTAATTCCTGTTAGCGTTTTGGGTGGTGTCAAGAAGCTATCATTTACAGAAGACAGGGAGCCACTGGAGGGATTCAAAGAATGAAGTGGCATGAATGAAGCAATTGATGGACAAGGACGATAAGTGACTGTGTCTGGATGGATGGAAGAAGACAATGAGTGTGTCCGTGGAGGATGCAGTAACCAAAGCAGAATGCAATGAGGGCTTCAGCCAAAGCCCATTGAAATAAATGAAAAGCAGATTTACCAAGCTCTAATGTTCAAGAAACATGGATTATCACCTTGTCCCTAACATGCAATCTTTAAAAAAACAAAAACAATTTGAATTCTGTTCATGTTGTCTTTTTGGCTTCTCAGCCAAATTGTAGGTGTGTGTTCTCTGCAAATCTTTTTTCCACAACCATGGGGACGAGAAATTGACTTTTAAAAAAACAAAAACAAAAACTCACATTCTCATGGTTTCAGCAGCAGAAAATTTAAGGAAGCACCAAAAACCACAGGACTTGTGATAAAGTAGTGAGAATTGGCTACCCTGTGAAAGGATCCCGTTCAGTCTTCCCATTGAGCTTTGAGTGAGGGCCTTGAGGAGTTTAGCTCTGCTGATGGAGTGAAAGGGGGAAACCATGGACCTACTGAGCAGAAAAAGGTAGCAGGATTTTAAAATTACCTGAATGGGTGTGGTAAAAAAGAGGAGTTGTAAATAGCCCCTAGATTAAAGGCAGGAGTGACAGGGTAAATGATAGTGAGTGGTAATAGAAGAGGAAAGATACTGACTTGTTTTGATTTACAAATTTAACAGATCCCTTCTGTAATCACAGGGTGAGACCTGTTCTATGGGGCAGCCATGAGTACCTGTTGCTCACTTGTGGGAGGGAGGGAGGACAGGCCATTAGCATTAGTGCTTGTAGTTAATTGTCCCAGCTTGGAGCAGGCTGCTGGCCAGCTGAGGTTGAAGGTCTGTGTAAACCTGAGCTGAGAGCTCAGAGGGAATCTACAAGGGAAGAGGTTTGGATTTTACCTCAGGGGCTTTCTGACAGAAAGCATTGAAATCAGGAGGCTGCAGGTGGCTGGCTACCTTCAGGTAGCTTTGGGGTGGGCAAGGCTGAGCGGTGCTATATCACCTCTGAGCGGTGCTATATCAATGCACTGACTAAACTGTAAATAAATCAGTCAGCTTTTGCAGGAACTTTTAACAGTGTGGTTTGTGGTCTAGAGCTGTAAAGACTAAGGTTTCATGACTTGTAATTGACAGCATCTGGTCAATGCTCTGGTACTCTTGACAATATTTTTAAATAGAAATAAGACCCTTTGCTTCCTCAGATCAACAGAGTTAGATAAATCTGGGAGGAAAGATATGGTATTGATTTTGCTGAGCCATGCTGAGGGTAAGCTGATGTTGGGACACCTAAGAGGGAAGTATGGGGATGACTGGGCAAGTTGTGGCATTGAATGGAAGGAGACTGGTGAGGGAGTGAAGAGGTTGGTTTGTGAGCTATCCTAGATAAGATAGTTGGAACTGTGAGAATGGCTGAGATTGCTCAGAGAGGCAAGCAAAGTGGTAGTGAGGTTGTTCCAATTCCCCCTTTAATATCAGAACCGGTGGTATAGCCTTGCTCTGTTGCCAGGACTTTATTTGATAGATATTACTGTGTGTTGTTCTCTATTCCATGGGCCTACCCTTTGGCACAACGTGTCTACTGCACCGTGATGTGACACTTCCATTCACACCCTCATGAACAGAGCTGCTATAGTGCAAATGTTGGTGTGCCACTGAAATCAATACACTGAATCTCTATTAGTGAGGCTGCATGGTGATTTCTCCCTCATATACAAGAATCAATATGGGCTGGCCATGGGACAGGAACGTACAATGATAAAGATTATGGTGGGGTAGATTGTGCCCTTAGGCGCAGCTCTCAGCAAGGAATGGAGTGTATCATGCAACTCATGAGGCTTCGTCACTCAGTCACAAATCCTCCCTTACTACCTCCGTGCTCCAGGGAGTGAGCAGTTTATCACGGACCTGTTTTACCAGCAAGTTAATACATCTCTTCTGTACCAGTTCAGTTACTCTTGCCAGCAGCTGGGGGCAGGAATACAAATATCAACCTATTCCTTAATTCTCCTGCTCCAGAGAAGGAAGAAAGCCAACATACAAGAATGAAGCTCTGGTTACTTTCATGTGCACAGATCCAGAGTCCAAGTGAAAGGGGTGTGGAGTCTTACTGCTTTGATAAATCTACCCAGTGTCCTTTCTGGGATTCTGTATTGGGGGCAACAAAGTCTTTCTCCTGTCATTGGCATTTATAGCATTAAAGATGTTTAAACTGAAGTGCATTCTGGTGGGTGCATGCTGCTGTTAAAGACAACACCTTGGATTACTAGATATTGACATTTAACTTGAGCTACATATTGTAAAGATTAACTGCAGAGATCGCAAATTCGGCAAATTGCCGAGGGTGAGATTTGGGCCTGCCTCCATGCCCTTCATGTTACTCTCGCCCTCCCAAGTGCTGACAGGGATGGATCCCCTCGTTGTGCCCTTCCACAGTTTCTCCCCCTCCTCAGACAGCAGTGGCCTGCCCTGCCCCTGAACACAGCATCCGTCACTGCGTACTATCAAATGGAGCTGGGAGTACCGCACACATGCTGAGTGCACACATTACTCTCCACTCAGCCCATTTCATCCATGCTCAGCTGCTGCTCCTCTCTAGCTTTGCCACCTCTCACAGTTTTAACCCCACCACTCTCATTTTGGACTAGGAGAGTGTTGGGGTCAAAACCGCAAGAGGTGGCAACCCTACTCCCCTTGAACTTGGGTATCCTCCTCCAATCACACCATTCAGCCCATGCTTCACCTGAATTTGAGGGAGAAGGAAGAGACTGAGCAGATATGTGTAGGGCTGCTATAGCTCTCACAGCCTCAAAGTTCTACCTCCTGCTTCCAAGATTTCAGGAGGACAGGCCAAAAATGTGCAGAGTCCCACACTTGGGTGTGAGACATGAGGTGTTGATAGTGCCAATTTAGCTCACTTCCAAAAGGGTCCTTATGGAAAGCTCTGTGGTATGCTGCATATGGGTTAATGATAGGGGTGTGAATTCACGAAAACAAATTGGTCATTTTGTTATTGTAATTATAATTACAGAAATGAATTTAATTCTGAAATAATAACAAAATTTTGGAACTGGTAATTATTTCATTTTTTCTGGCTGTAGGACACATACCTTAGCCTGTAACGTTTTCATTTTGCATCTGAATTTAATGAAAGTAGGACTGAATATACCTATTATTCATGAGACCTAGCCTGCTAGTTTTCAGGAGGATAGGATGTAGGGTCCCGATTTTATAAGCATTATGATTTTTAATGCATTTATGGCTGTAACTTCCTTTTTACCAATCCAATTTGTGGACATAGTATACCCCTAATATAAGGGATCATTGTTACCATGTTTCAGAGAGATCAGATAACAGATCCAGATTCTATAAGCAATTAATATTTGGAGGCTTGAGCACAGCTTTCCAGCTGTAGAACCTTTGTTGTCTATCCAATACGGATGAAATTTGGACTCTGTGTACCTCTCATGCAAGGGATCATGCCTGTCAAATTTCGGAAAGATTGGAATAAGGGACCCAATTTTATAAGCAATTGAAGATTTGTGATTTTAATAGAAGTTGTACTAAACAAGTCCTGCAAATTTAGGGACAAAAACGAAAATTTCAGGACATAAGAGGGACTTCAGGCAGCAAGGAAGGGGGAAGCATTCCAGCAATCAAGAGACATGATTGACACATCCAGGCTGACCAACCGCCATCCCAAAGACACCCTGCAGATGTCTCCATCTAACAAAACCTCTATTTAAACAGAAGCAACATCTGCAAGTGATTTAAGGAAATTTACAAATTCTGTTAAAATTATTAAACTGACATTGCTTATAAAATTTGGACCCTCTATCCAATCGTTCTGAACTTTTTCAGGGATGCTCCCTTGAGTGAGGGGAACAACCTGTCCAATGTTCATGCAAAGTGGATGGAAAACAAAGATGCTACCCCTGGAAATGTGTGTACAAACCATGAAATGATTAAATTGCTAATAAAATCAGTATGTTTTATCCAATCTTCCTCAAAGTTGGCAGGGATTATCCCTTTCAGGATGAGTACAGTGAGTACAGATTTCACGCAAATCTTTTGGAAAACAAAGATGTTACAGCTACAAATGTGTGCATAAACTACAAAACATCAAGTACTTTCAGAATCAAGACCTTTTATCCAATCCTTATGCAATGTGGCAGATATGATCCCCTGGATGAGGGGTACAATCAAACCAAAGTCCAAGCAAATCAGTTAAAAAATGAAGAAGGTACAGTTGGAAATCAACTTCCCAATAGAAATGAATGGGCGGAAAAACAAAATATAAAAACAAAATTGTATAATGAAATTACAAATTCCAAAATGAAATAATTACAAATTAATTACTTATGGAACCCTGTTGCACACCCCTAGTTAATGATGAAAATTTCATCCTGCTCTTGGGCTAACCTGCAGGAGACAACGCAGGCAAATGTACACGTGGGCTTTGGAGGTCAAGGGAAGTGATGTTCATCAGCCAACCAAGACTGCTTTATTTATATTTATTTATTTAAGTTTATATGCTGCCCTTCCCATCAAGGCTTAGGGTAGCTTACAATCAATAAGAACATCTAAAAGTCCCCTTGCCCCCTAATCCTTCCCCACACCCAACCGTATCCCTGCCTGCCAAATGTCTGGCCAAATAAAAAAGTCCTACACTGTTTCCAGAAGATGAACAGGTTCCAAGGGGAGGGAGTTCTGTAATCATGGGGCAGTCACTGAGAATGCCTCTCTGTGTGCTCTAGCTTTAAAAACTTCATGGGAGATGAGTACCTGCAAGAGGGCACTCCCAGCTGGCCTCAGAAGCCACGACAGGACATGGGGGAGGAAGTGGTCTTTCAGATATCCAGGGCCCTATCTATCTATCTATCTATCTATCTATCTATAATCATTTATACCTCGCCTCCTCCTGCTTGAAGCAGCTTGAGGCGGCTAACAAATATCACAATAAAAAATATTTAGAATAAAAAATACAGTAAAATCAATAATAATAAATACAAAATATTATAAAATCAATGGCGGAGTAGACAATAGGGGTGGGACACTGGGGAGAATACCGGATTTACCGGCATTGGATCTCCCTGGTACCGGATTTACCGGTATTGGCATACCAGATTTTTAACATTGGCCACGTTACCGGATTTTTTACATTGAAGCTATTGACTTCAGTGGCCGCAGTGTAAAAAATCCGGTAAAGCGGCCAGTGTTAAAAACCAAGTACAGGTAAATATTGGATTTATCGGATTAAGCCGGTACACCCAAATACCAGCAATATTGGTTCTTGGGAGAACCGGAATTCCCACCCCTACCTACTAGACAACACATAAAACCTCCCCTCCCTAACCCTCAACCTCACCCCCCCCCACCCCACTCACCCATCTCCCTCATCTAAAGCCAGGCAGAAAAGCCAGGACTTACATTGGCGCCGAAAAGAGGAGAGGTCCGGAGCCACCTGAGCCTCAGCCGGAAGGGAGTTCCACACCTTTGGTGCAGCCACAGAGAATGCCCTCTCCATAGTTGCCCCTGGGGATACCCACAGAACTTCCCGAAGGATGCTCCCCGATGACCGCAGGGGTCGGTCCAAAGACCGGGGAGTGAGGTGGTCCCACAGATATGTAGGGCCTAGGCCTTATAGGGCTTTATAGGTAAGTACCAACACCTTGAATCGGGCCTGGAAGACTATAGGCAGCCAGTGCAGAGAACGTAGCACAGGTGTTATGTGCTCTTGGTGACCCATCCCCGTGAGGGGACGGGCTGCCACATTCTGCACTAGATGCAGTCTCCGAGCCGTCACCATGGGTAGCACCACATAGAGTGTGTTGCAATAGTCCATCCAGTCTTCAGGTGATAAAAGCATTGATGCTGGTGGCCATGTCAGAGTCTGAGATATATGGCCGAAGCCACCTCACGAGATGTAATTGGTGAAATGCGCTCCTTGCTACAGTCTCCACCTGGACATCCAGGTGGAGCCTGGAATTGAAGAGCACTCCCAGACTATGAACCTGAGGGACCAAAGGGGCACGCACCCCATCAATGATAGGGGGCCTCCATCCCCTCACACACAACACGTCATCTCTGTCTTGTCCGGATTCAGCTTCAGACAGCTCACCCTCGTCCAGTCCTCCACAGCCTCCAAACACTGAGTAAGCACTGAGACTGCTGAGCCTGGGTCAGATGAAAATGAGAGGTATAGTTGGGTGTCGTCAGCATATTGATGACACCGAACATCAAACCTTCTCACGACCTTGCCCAGCAGCTGCATATTACACAGTGAACAGGAGAGGGGACAGAATAGAACCTTGCAGGCCTCCACATGAGAGGTCCCGGGGAGATGAAAACCAGCCCCCCAGCACCACTCGTTGAGCTCTCCTGGCCAGTAAGTTACAGAACCATTCAACAACAGTCTTGTCCACCCCAGCTCGGTCCTATAAGCAAGTCACCAATATTTCGTGGGCAATGGTATCAAAAGCCGCTGACAGATCTAACAGAATCAGGAGAGATGACTGACCCTGATCTAATTCACGACAAAGGTCGTTGACCAAAGTCACAAGCGCAGTCTCAGTGCCGTAACCCGGGCGAAAGCCAGACTGTGAGGGATCCAGAAAACTGACGTGGTCCAGATGATCCTGTAACTGCTGAGCCATGACCCCTTCAATAACCTTCCTTTTTTAGGTAACCTTTAACCTTCCCTTTAACCTTCCCTAAAAAGGGAAGGTTAGAGACTGGCTGATAGCTGGTGAGGGAGTCAACGTTTACGGCTGTATAAGTCAAAAACAGCACTTTGAATTGTACCCAGAAAGCTATCGGTACCCAGTGCAGATGCTGGAGAACAGGTGTAATGTGCTCTCAGCGACCTGTCCCGAACAGAAGACAGGCTGATGAATTCTGCACCAACTGCAACTTCTAATTGCAGCTCCCCTATAAATTGTGGGGGGAGGTACAGCAGCTGCTACCTGGCCCCTTTACAACTGGAGAAACTGAGGCACGAGGAAGTGATCACTTATTCAAGGTTACAAAAAGACTTGGTGTGGGAGATGGATTTAGAACTCAAGAATTTTTTGATCCCAGTGTTGTCTTCAGCGTCTCTCTCCAGTTAAGCATGTGAATCCACGCAGGGCCTCAATTTAGGAAGTCCTCACGGGGGTTTCTTGGTGTCCTGGACAGCCATCTGGCCTAGTTGTGATTAGGAGGCAGCCCCACCAGAGTCTCTGAGTGCACCAACCATAGTTTTACTCAGGGCCTGGCAATTCCAAAGGATGCATATCTATGGGCGAATTCACACGTGCAGCAATTATCTGGATTTTTAAAAACTGGTTCTCAATAGTTCGCTGTTAACAAGTCCTGTTGCATTCACATGCATGCCATACCGATTTTAAGTACAGCGAAATAATGCATTCAGACCTTCTTGTAGTGCGTGCTTACCCGGCTGCTCAGTACGGTTCAGTTACAGGAAGTGGCCTGTGGGGAGCCAGAAGGTTGCTACTTTGTAGCAAAGTACAACTTTGCTACAACCTTTGCTGCAACTTTGCAAACTTTGCAACAACCTTTGCTACAACCTTTGTAGCAAAGGTTGCTACTTTGTAGAATCAGGGAATAAAAACGGAGAGCCTGAGGCTGCTGGAAAGAAGCCTCTCGCATAGTGAGGCGCGCTGCTTCTCTCCCTGGTTTCTTTCCGGTATCCCGCTGCTGCTACTGCTGCAGCACTACGGTAGATGCAGAAGCAGATGATTTAAAGTCCCTTGGAGGGAAGAACTTTTTTGGGGAGAAGCATGGAGGGGAAACATGGAGGGGAAGAACTTTTTTGGGGAGAAGCTGGCTGCAGCCTGCACCCAGCGAGGCAACTACAGGGCTCCAGCTGGTCTCACTGCTTCCGGTAGGGGCAGGAGTAAAACAGCGCACTTGGAAGCACGGTTGCATTCACATCAGAAAAGATTACACACTAGTTAAAACCAGTACGATGTTGCTTTCACACTGCTGTTAAGTGCGGATTTATTGAAAACGGACAGCAAAAAGGTAGGTTGCTTTAGTGCGATATTGACTCCATTTAATCGAATTTAAGTGTTCAGACAGGCATGAAACATTCGGTTTTTTTAAAAAATCGCACAAATCAGAACGTCTGAATCCCCCCTAAGTCTGCTTGTGTATGGCAAACTCTATATTAGGAAATGGCAGTATAGAAATCCTCAGGCTCTTCTTGTCTTCCATTTTATAAAGAATATCATGAGCTAAATCACTGAATAATTTGGAAGGATAAACTTGCAGAGGTGACTTGCAAAACCAAAGTGTTTTATTTTATTTTGCTGTTTAAAGTATTGATTATTGTGTTCATCTGTGTGATTTTCATGTTAGTCACGACAAGACTGTGTATATCAGGCATGGGGAATCTCTGCCCTCAGGGGCCCAAATCCGCACTCCTGGAGGGCTCCACAGGCTGGCGCATCCCATGGGGGGTGGGGAGAGTGAACATGGCCCCCTATGGAAGCAGCATTGCCGTGAATGCCAGCCTGGAAGCTTTCCGTGGCCATCCAGCAGCTGGCCCCACAGAATGAGGGTGCAGGAGAATTGGGGAGGGGGGGGCTGTTTGGTGACTGAAACAGGACTGCAAGCTAAATGTTCCCCACTCCTACTGTATATAGAAGACGTGGTTTCGTTTTACTTATTTCTTTACAGTAAGGAATCCTTCAAAATGCCAGTCAGCCACCTCTTTGTTCTGTGTTCTTACAGTATGGATTGATTGTAGTATGGCAGTACCTGTAGGCGCTGGGTGGCACCAAACCCCTGTTGTTGTGCTAGGAGCTGTGCATGCGCATAGCAAAAGACAGACCATCCCTAGAAGGGTTTACACGGTAAATAGGCAAAGTGGACAAACCGTGAGAGAATATAGAGTATTATCCTCTTGTCTCTACAGATGGAGAATTGAGGCCCAGAAAGATTAACAACTTGTTCTGGGTCACACCAGAAGCTTGTAGGGGGTGACAGTCCCTGCTGTTTAGAAATCAGGAGTCAATTTCTGTTAAATCACAAAACTGGCATAAAAATAATATTGTATTTTATTTTTAAATAGTTTAAGATTTGTTGTTTGTTTTTTGTTTGTGTTCTGCTTTCTAAGCCCTTCATTAGTTTCAGTCTCTCCTCCACAACCAGGAGTGCTAGTATGCTTGGATTTTTCAATGAAGTAGAAATTCTTGCATAACGTCTTGTCTTCTGCCACTGGGGCTTCAAACAAAAGTAAAAAATAAAAAGTTGCAAGACTTTTTATTTTACCCCTTTCTGTTTTCTGGATCTGATCTTTGGATCCAGCTCCTGTCCTGAGCGCTGAAGAAGTATGCTCGCTGGGATGGCAGCAGATATGAAGGCTTCTGCTCAAGTGTAGAATCTGGATCTGCAGGCCAAATTCTTTATTTGCACACTCCCTGCTCTTCTTCTGTCCTGAGGACTCACCTATCCATGCATTCTGCAGAGATGTACACACACACACTCTGCATTTGTACACCACACCTGCATTTTTGTGCAGTCCACACTCTGTAGCCCTTTACTCATCATACCTTTTAAGTACACAATATGGCCCCTTCTCATGATGATAACACAGGGGTGGGGAATCTTTTTTGTTGTTGTTTTTGTTGGCAATTAAAAATAGTCAGTGGACACCACCAAAATATGGAGAGGTGTTGACCTACATCATTCCAAATTTTTATACTACGTATTTAATCCATACAGTAATGGGTGCTTAATATAGGGAGCTTTGAGGCTGGAGGCAACCTGCCCGCAGGAAAGTCTCAGGAGCTCCAAGTCACCCCACAAAATGCCTTGAGCTTCAGCTCTCCAGGCTAACAGTTGTGGCAGCAGGATCTGTAGATGGGGAGGAAGTAGGAACCCTGGGTGGGACGGGAGCAACAGGGGTGGGAAAGTAAACAAGCACTAGTAGGGTGTGGAGGGAGCAGACAGCAGCGGCAGTAAACAAGAAGCCAGCTATGAGATGGCAAAGCTGGGGAGAAGGATCTCAGCAGGTGGAATGCCGGCAGAGGAATAGGAAAGGACCAGGGGGGAGAGTCCCCTCCAGGACTGGGTTCTCTTCCCGTCTCTCACTCCAGTGATGTCTAAAGGGTTCACCACCAAGAGTAGCAATAGCCTGAGGGGAACGCAGTGCAAGCTCCTCATGGTGCCATATTCCAGCCTGGGGTTTTGGGGCTAAGGCTGTCTGTGCAGGGACTGGGAGCCATAGCTGGGGTCATCTCCAGGGCAGCAGCCCACCCCCACGGGAAATTGAAAAGTCTGCACCCATGCTTACAGTCGAGTTATTTAAGTGCCAAAATAGAAGCATTATTTGAGACAGCAAATGAGGAGGAGAGCTATTTGTGGCAGAGCTGAAAGTTTGGATCAGATCTCCGGAGTCCTTGTCTGGTGCTGTAACTACAAAACCATCCTTCCTCTCTAGGCAGTGGTATGTCATGAAAGGGTTTCTTACAGAATAGGTGGTAGATGCATTACTTCAGCTATGATCAGTTTAGGAGAGCTGACTTGTAACAGAGATCAAGGCCACTTTTAGATGAGACAAATTTTGTGCATGATTGGTGAAAAATGTGCATGTTTTGATGCTCGTTTAAACACCTAAACCATTTTAAATGCAAATTTGCCATGATCGTGTAAAAGCCAAAACCTTACTGAATGTGGTTTTGTTTGATTCCAAACCAGTTTTGAGCCCCTTTGATGATCGGGGGGGGGGGAAGGAATACTAAAATTGGTTTTAAATTTTTTTGCATTGTTTAAATCCGCATTTACGAAACCACATTAAAAGTGTCTTGTCTAAAAGCGCCCCAAGAAGTCAACCCAGTAGATTGTGTGATAGAGGCATGTTCTCCCGTGGTGGGGAGAGAGAGCAGAGGACTAAATAGAAGCAAACTTGAGTGCCCAGTCAGATGATACCAGAAAATAAAGTGAAAAAGGGGGGGGAAGAGAAAAGTGAAAAAGAAGCGAAATTTGCTAGACACAGCAAGTAAAAAATAAAGCAGCTTCTAAGCAAGGCTTCAGGCAGGTGCATTTTAACCACATTGTCTGCAGAAACACTCAACATGCCTGCATGGTACTAATATGTTTTGGGGACTGAATAGTCACTGCCATAAATGTCCTGAGTTAATACAGCATATCCCTCATATAAGGAGCGTGTGCTTGTCTCTGTGTGTGTCGGGGTATGTGATATAGATACACTCAGTCCTTTTAGGAGCAATTCCTTTTCAGATAAAATCTAAATTCATTCTCTCTTTCCTAAGGACTATAAATCTGAGGAGCCAGTAGCAGCTGGGATGATTAAAATCCCACCCTGTGCACCAGCAAACACAGGATGGAGTGAGAACAGAATTACTCAGGGGAATGGACCTGGCTAAATCTAAGCTAACATACAGTAGTCCCTCCACCTGTGCAATGATTGGTTCAAAGCAGCTCATGCTGGATTCGCTGAGAAGAAATGGAGGGGAGGTTTTATTTTAAAGAAGGTGCGGGGGGGAGAGTAGTGTTGTCTGAGGGTAATTCTGATTGGCTGGGGGAGGGCAGGAGCTGGAGAGAGTGCTGAGCCTGCATTCATGAGATACAGTAAGAAAGCTCCTTCCCTCTGCCTCTCACTTCAGATGCGGGAATAGAGCACAGAGCTGTGTGACTGTGTACTAGCAGAGAGCATGATTGGACTGGAGTCTCTGAGGAGTGACAGCGCTGTGAATGGAGCTCCGTGGCTCGCTTACCATAGACTTTGTCTGTGTGAGGGGAAACGGGGATCATTAAAGTGAGCTGAGCGTTTCAGGGCAGAGCAATGTGGCAAAGAGGAACGGGGCACGGAAGCTGCTTGCCTTTTGGATAATCTTTTTTTCCTTCCCCACAAGTCTGTGCAGCATCTCTCTGGTGTAGCACGTGCTGCCAGGGTTTTATATGGCACTTGCAATAAAAGCAAGTTCATTCACACTTTTTCTTTCCCCCAATTTTTCCCCATTTATTTGGGTATAGTATCTCTTTCTCTGTCTGTCTCTTCTTTTCTTTTTTCTTAGCAAAGGGGGGAGGGGGGCAAAGTGTGACACCAAAGGGAATGTTTACTTGTTGAGAAGTCTCTCCCAAGCGGAAGCACACTGTTCCCTAACTTCTGGCTGAGCAGACTCCAGTTAGCCAACTTGCTGCTTAATAGCACACTTAACTCCTTGACAGAATGACAGACAAAAGAACAACTGGTGCAAAGCAATAGGGGGAAAAGAGAGGAAACCAAATAAATAAACCTACCACTCCCGCCATCACAACCCAACAACTAGAATATCTGTAATAACCACAGACCGCTCCGACATCATCATGCGCAGGTCTAGCACGGATGAATCGACCTATCACAGGAGCCCCTCTTTGGACAGCAAGGATTACAGTTTTCCAAATGGCGCCTTCCGTCGATATAGCAGCATGTATGGCGGCCAGTTTGGGGCCGCCAGCAACTCCTTTTTTGGATTCCACACCAACCCGGGCCCTAAGGCCACCAAGGCTAAGTACACATCCCCAAAGGGAAACAAGTACGTTGTCTTTTACCTGGATCTCTCGTTTATTTTTCTCCTAGAGCTGAAGAGGTGCAGCATGGCTCACAACTGCCTGCAGTGCATCAAGTACCTCATGTTTGTCTTCAACCTCCTTTTCTGGGTGAGTACTTGCTTCAGAATGTGAGATGCTTGCTTTGTTGCCTCAAAACCTGTCTTTATTGTTTCCACTAAACTGTTAGCACTGAATGTTGGATGGAAGGAGGAAGCAGAGGACTGGTGAGCTGTAGGCCGGTCTTCCTCTTTTTGAGTTGGGTTGGGGCTAAGAAAACGTGGATGTTCTCCTTACTCTTCTGTTTCCTTATACTCTCCATTACTATTATTATTACTGTTGTTTATATAGCACCAACAATCAACCCTAATACAGGGGGAAACTCGCTGCACAACAACTGCATGGACATAGTTGGTTTATAATGGAAGTTGAGAAATTGTTGCATGCCCTGGCCCTAAAAATCTTACACATGTGCCTAAAATCAAGCATGTGCTTATATGCTTTCCTGGAGTAGAACTGAAATGCTTAGCAGGACTTAGCCCTGTATCAGGAAATGCCGAAAGATCCGTCTCTGAACAAGAGACAGGAAGTGGACTTGGGGTCTGGGTCATCTGAGGTTGTTGTTTTGTGGCCTGGATTTATTTGAATCGGTGTGAGACATGCATGCGTCACTGGGGTCCACGTGATGGGACGTATGTGCCTGCATCTCTATGTCACCCGTTTAACTGATCAAGTAGGCTAGCTGCTGCGTTCTTGCAATGAGCATATACACGAGAGCATGGAAACAGATTGAGGGAGGCAGAGGTCATACTACCGGTCTGTATATGTAGGTCTGCATGTGTGGAGCAGATCTTACTTCACAGCCACAGGGTAACTTGACTAAAAAGGCGGAAGAGAAAGGGGAGTTGCTCCTGTGAAAAGCCTCATTCAGGTCTCTGTGTGAGAGACTCTCTACCTGGTGACACGTCTACAATAGCCCCCTTTGAGCTTCACCCCTGGCAGATCATCATTCTGTACAAGCATCTGAGGGGGTGTCATTCTGTGATGTCTGAATTGCCACTTGGGACAAGGGGGAACAGAGTTGGAATTATCAGTTCATTTACTGGAGATACTTGCAGAAGTGCCTTGGGTGAGAGACTGTTATTCTAGCAAGCACTATTGTCCAATTGTGTGCGTAGCATGCTCATTGCAGTATCTTTTCTGCTGGCAAGCAGTAAAGAAAGTTCCCTGACACTGTTGTAACTCTCTGATACTGTATCAGCGAGTCAGTATGTCATGTAGTAATGTGTGTCCCCGATACAAAGTGAGGGCTCTGAAAGACAGGGCAGGTGCCCTTTTTAAGCCCCAGATAAGCTAAAAGCACCTCAGTAGACTGCAGTCTGTTTTCTAACTTGGATTCTCACACACACTGCTGGGGTCCTAAATATCTCCTGGTGCTTATCCCAGCTTACCCCCAAAGCTTCCCGAAAAGACCGGAACGTTGACTCTTTTGCCCTTTTAAGACCACCCCTTCTCTGAAGGCTATCATCCGTCTCTGAGTAAGATTATAGTGGAGTCAGCCAGCTGAATTATCTGTCGAAGAAATCCAACAGAAGGTTAGGATGAATAGCCCTTCTTAAAAGCTATGCATGGCAGTGCTTGAAAAGGTGTTCTCTGTGTTTATTCTATTTATCCTGCACAGAAGCACATACATACATTTAAAAAGGTATTGCTGCTTATAACGTGCATGTATTTACACGGCAAAGATTAGAGGATGTCTCCTATTAAGAGTCTGTCATGGTGACAGTCTCTGAAAATGAGAGTTTATTTTTCTCCTGTAACAATCTTCCTCCCACTCTGACGCTAAGCGCTTGGGGGTCTGAAAAGGAATAACATTGTGCTAGTTGGGTTTTTATCAAGCACACTAATACAAGCAGGGGAAAGGGGTTGTCTTAAGTGCTGCAACAAGGTCTCTCTCTGCTTTTTATTTTTCCCCCCTTTGATATGCTTCCCTGCACAGAGGATATGATAGATGATGATTGTGTCCAAATGAGGTTTATATACTGTGCGGCTGTAAAAGAGACAGATCCCTATCTTCTTACACTGGAGAGGGTAAATCAACAAAAGTTATTTAAAAGTGTATCAGTTTAACAGCATCTGCATTAAAACAACAAATAATTAGCCTGGAGTTCTTTTGTGTGTGTGTGTGTTTACATATTTCTAGCCAGCCATCTGGCTTTATCTCACCATCCCAAAACCCCAAATAAAATCATTTTTAATTTACAATATCTACACAAGCAGGATTCTCTGTAAAATGGCCTGTAGTTTCAGTTTTCCTTTAAACTGCTTCTCTTTCTTCAACCTCAACCTCCTTATTTTGAATTGTTTTCTAGTCATGGGGATTAAAAAAGCAAGGAGGAAAGTAACATTTTGCCATCTTGTGCCTTCTAAACAGAATCCTACAGGTTTTACCTCTAAGAATACAGAACTTTCATCGTGTTAATTATGAAAAAAAACACAACCTCATTCTATATCTCCAGTATTCTGTCCCTGCTGTATGTTCTGGTCTGAGCAAGCACTTCATAAACTACAGTTCCACTTTCTTATGCCAGCAGCAAGAATTTTGTGCCTGCGGTCTGACCTCCTCCACACACACCCCCTCCCCCAATCCAAAGTGGGGAAAAAACAAGAGCAGGTATACTGCCCTCTAACATGTTACCTCAGATGAATTCAGTACTGGGCTTCTGAGAGGGACTCCTAGTTGTAGCTGTAGTGAATTTACAAGAGACCTTGGAATCTCATAAATCCAAAAGGCCTTGACTTTAAACATTTCTGGCAGGCTGTGCTGGATGAGGTGTTGCACTCATGCTGACATTTTTACTAGCTCTAACATAGCCTATGAAAATAGAGCAAAAAATATCTCCAAGCTGTTGGGTAAAATACAAAGAGTTTCTGCAGATTTCAGTCTCTCAAGTGAATGACGGGCATTGGAAATGTAGATTTGGCACTGGGCAGTTTGTGTCACAGTGAGACAAACTATTGACAGAGGACTAGATTCTGATAAACTTAATTGAAAATTACTTTATAGCTCCACTGAAGTCAGTGGGTATTACTCGAGGAATTGGGTGCCACTGAACTCTATAGTAAATCGATATACATTTTTTTTCCTGGCTGTTAGGTGGAAGGAATGCTGTAGCTCCAATGAGAATTGTCATATAGTCATCATGTCCCTGAGTGTACTTTAATCACTGAACTGCACTGTAGTAACTCTTGAAACCACTTTTGTCACCAGGTGTGTGAAGCCTACCAATGTTGGTTTTCTTCTCTGTTGTTGGATCTTTATAAATCCAGAGCTTGCAGAGTGTTCTCAGTGTAAAATAGTCGGGGAAGACAAAGTTTGCTCACCTTTTTCTCTTCCTACATAAGGTAGTCTCAAGGCAGCTAGTGAAACATACTAATTTGTGCCACAAACTCTGTTGTGCCTACTCCATACACCCTTTAATTTTATTAAGGTAACCTACATACTTCAGGCAATAAGAGTGCCACTGAAAGGTAAGCGCTAATTCTCCATTTTATTTTCTGTCATTTCTCCACAGCCCCATGTTTGAGTTCCGATTTCCAAATCTCCTTTCTAACTTGCCCTGCTCTGTTCTCCATCCTTTTTTGTGAATGCAATGTGTGTCTTACTTTTTTTACACAGTCTGTCAGGCCCCTGCCTGAGGGCCAGGGGGTCCGCAACCAACGGAGTGCAGGAAACACCATTTACCGTGGGGTGGGGACACACCTGACCCGACACACGCACACCCCGCATACCTCCTGGATGCGCGGACGCCACCTCTGCCATCAGCGGCGCAACAACAGAACCCTGGGGGAAGTGCGCCTAGTGTTCAAGTCACGCTCCCACGTCTGCACGTTGTTCCTGGGGACGTGGCTACAGAGACGTTGCCGCTACAGATGAAAGCCACACCCCCAGCCCCAGTCCCGTGGCGCTCAGAGCGCCTGCGACAACGCCTAGCCACAGAGAATAAAGGCAGCTTCCCTCCTCCATAGCACTGCTGGTGATTACTGCCTCTGTGCCTGGGAAACCGGCCCATGGCTGTAACTGTGTGTAGTAGTGTACCCTTCCTGAGACCTTAGTGATTGTTGTCTGTGTCGACTGGGGAGAGCGAGTGTAATGAATGATTGCAGTGAGTGTGTGCAGCGTGATTCAGGTAAGTGTGAACCCTCGTTATTTTCTCCTTGGTGCATATTCCTGGGACCCTTTTCTCAACTGTGTGTTCTATCTGCTCCCCCCTTCCCGGGACTTGGCACCCCGTCTCCCATCACCACCCAACACCCCCATCCTCTCCCTTCACCCTGTGTGCATGGTTGCGGTGGCAGCCAGGAGGCATGCGCTCATTCCCAATACCCTGTGATGATCCAGGCTGTGGATTCTTAATCCTAGAAGCCATATTTATTTATTTATTTTATTTATTTAATGCATTTATACCCCGCCCCTCCTGAGGGTTTGATCCTGAGGGTTTGTTTCCAGTTGTAACCTCTCTGCTCCTTGCCCACGTGCGTCTGGGAAACCTTCACGGCTCCGATTCCTTTCCCTCTTCCCCCTCCATATCTCACAGTATCACCAGCTTATTTAATTACCCTTACCCCAAACCTGTGCGGGTTATTCTGCCCCGCATTATGGAACAATTAGCAGCTGAAGTTAAGGAACTAAGGGCCATGCCAGCCTTGGTCATGGAGGTCAAAGATATTAAGTACTGACAGAGTCAAGGGGTGGTGCCTCCACTGCTTCCACCACCCCCACCGCCTCTGCCAGCCCCCCCAACCCATGGCTTCCATAGGGGCCACAGCTTGCGTCCCTTGGGAACCAAAAGGACCCATGATAACCACATTTTCTGGGGATCGTCACTTCTTTAAAGGTTTCTTGGCACTCTGTGAACTCACCTATACGGTGCAACCTACAATCTATAATATGGATGCACTGAAGGTGGCCTTTGTCATAGGGCATTTAGACGGTATGGCCCTAGTGTGGGCCACACCCCTGCTTACTAAGAAAGCCCCCTCTTAACTGACTATGCCAGGTTCATCTGTGAGTTTTCATTTCTCTTTGATTATCCTCATTGAGCGAAAGATGCTGAGAATGCCATAATGGGGTTAAAACAAGGAAAGGGGCCCCTTGTTCGAATATGTGACCAAGTTCCAGCAACTGACCGTGAAATTAAGTTGGCCGGATCACGTTCTCTGAGTAATGTTTCGAAGGGATTAAATTATGACCTGAAGGATCAGCTGTCCTTTATGGCATTACCTAACACTTGGGGGGAACTCGTCACCCTTGCCTTGCAGATAGACGAACGCTTGATGGAACGGAGGCGAGAACAGCAGCAAGACACCTTTCGTCTACCTGGAAACAAGTTGCCGCCCGTCTTCTCCAGCAAGACCGAATCCAGCAAGGGGGACGAGAGGGAACCCATGCAAATAGGAGCCTCTCGAGGACTTCTTACCCCTGCAGAACGTGAAAACCGCCATGTCTTACATCTTTGTTTTTATTGTGGGGACCCTTCACATTTCGCCTGTAGCTGTCCTTCCCTCAGGACTTCAAAACACGAGGTGGGAAAAGCCAACCCCGGGATCTAGAGGGGGGCTCCCAGACAAACTAGAGCAGCCCCTTGCACCTCCATCGCCGGTCCTAGGCACGAGCCCTTTCCAAGCCCAGCATGTGCGAGTTCCTGACATGCTGGGAGTGGACTCAATGAGAAGCCTCATTGTTTGAGTATTAATTGATTCTGGGGCCTCCGGGAATTTTATGAACCTGGACTTTGTGCGACACTATGCAATACCCAGCACTCGGAGGTTCCCTCCGGAACAGATGCACACCATCGATGGTTCGCCATTGCTGTAAGGACCCATCACCTCGCAGACCACCAAGATTCAAGTGTCCATTGGGCGCCATGCTGAGCAATTACAATTCGACATAGTAGCGACTCCTATGTTTCCTGTAGTCTTAGGTATGCCATGGTTATGTCGCCACAATCCTGCTATCAACTGGACGAACCAAACGGTATCGTTCCTGTTGGATGTTTGCATCACTTCCTGTATCCTGCCAGCGCCACAGCGGGGAATGGCTACAGCGGAACCAGAGGGTACCAGACCGTTGCTCCCACAGTACATGGACCTTGCGGATGTTTTAAACAAAAAGGAAGCCGCGACTCTTCCTCCTCATCAGCCGTATGACTGCCCTATTGAATTGATTCCTGGAACAGAGCCCCCGTTTGGACGGATCTATGCCCTCTCTGGCCTGGAACTGACTACGTTTAAGAAATATATCGTGGAAAACTTACAACATGGATTTATCCATCACTCTTCCTCCCCTGCAAGGGTGCCTTTGTTTTTTGTCCCCAAGAAGGATGGGGGGCTCTGCCCCTGTATTGATTATCAAGGGTTCAACACTATCACGGTCAAGAACCACTACCCGCTCCCCCTGATACCAGAGTTGCTTGATAGACTGCAAGGAGCAAATTTTTTTACAAAGTTGGACCTCTGTGGCGCGTATAACTTATTGCGCATCCGGCAGGGCGACGAATGGAAAACTGCATTCAGAACCCGGTATGGGCACCATGAGTATCTTGTGATGCTCCGGCGACCTTCCAGCATCTCATTAATGACGTATTCCGGGATATGCTCAACAGCTATGTAGTGGCCTACCTGGATGATATTCTTATTTTTTCAGCAAACGCGTTTGAGTACGTCCAACAAGTGTGCACCGTGTTACAACTCTTGAGGCAGAACCACCTTTTCTGCAAGTTAGAAAAGTGTGCATTTCACAGGACCACCATCAAGTTCTTAGGTTTTGTTATTTTCCCCACAAGGGGTGGAAATGACCCCCAAGAAAATCAATGCCATATTGACCTGGGTTCCCCCGTCCTCGGTAAAGGCGCTGCAACATTTTCTGGGGACCACCAACTATTATAGGCAATACATTCCGAATTATGCTAAACTAACAAAGCCCCTTACCAAGCTCTTGAGAAAAGGAGTGCCATATACATGGACCCCGACACAGCAGGAATCCTTTGAGGAATTAAAAGGAACCTTCACGCAAGCCCCAATCTTGCAATACTCCAACTTTGACAAGCCCTTCACCATTGAGACTGATGCTTCCAGTATTGCCATAGGAGCAGTACTCCTCCAATCTGGGCCAGAGGGAGACCTCCTAATGCCGCGCACCTACTATTCCAGCCAACTGTCCAGTGCTGAGAAGAATTACATGATCCTGGATTGGAAACTTTAGCAATTAAGACAGTTCTTCACCACTTGGAGACACTATCTGGAAAGAGCAAAATATCACATCACAGTAATAACTGACCATCGGAACCTTACCTGCCTCCAAACAATGTGCATCTCAAATGCTCGATATGGACGCTGGGCACTTTTCTTTGCTCACTTCAATTTCCACATCCGTTATCACCCTGGGCAGCAGAAGGACCAAGGTACCAAGACAATGACTTTAAGGACTATTGCAGTTGGCCCCGCTGCCACAGGGACCATGGCAAAGGATCGGTATGGATTTTATTGTTGAACTACCCACCTCACACCTCTGTATCGCAGTCCTTGTGGTGGTGGACCATTTTACAAAGATGGCTCATTTTGTGGCCTGTCAAGGTCTCTCGACAGCTACTCAGACCGCACAGCTCTTATTTCATAATGTGATCAAATTGCATGGGATTCTGTTAGAAATCGGGAATGCAATTTACCTCCCATCTGTGGAAGGTACTTCTAGCCAGTCTACAAGTGAAGATCAGCTTGACCACTGTGTACCATCCACAAGCAAACAGACAGGTGGAAAGAACAAATCAAACTCTTGAACAGTATCTTCGTTGTTACATCGACTACCTCCAAGATGATTGGTATGAGTTATTGCTCCTCGTGGAGTTTGTTTATAATAATACCTTGAATGCCTCAATTGGGACTTCTCCTTTTTATGTAACCTAGGTTATCCCCCCCCGAATCTGTCTCCCCAATATGTCTCTGCTCACTGTTCCTGCAGCCGGAGCCTTAGTTACACGAATCCATAAAGCACAAGCCGCTGCCAAAAACACTGCTTGGGTACACCACACAACGATATAAACACTTTGCGGACCAATGTCGTCAACTGGCACCTGAGTATCTGCCCGGCGATTGGGTATGGATAGACCAATGACACTTCCTCTCCAAGCAACCTTCATCTAAATTGGACTATCGCTACATGGGTCCTTTCCCTATGGCCTGGAAAATAAATGAGGCTGTGTACAAGGTTCGCTTGTCCCACCACTTCCACGTCCATCCATCGTTCCACGTATCCCTTTTCATACCGGCACACCCCACGGCCAGGGGCGCCTCTCCTGAAGCTGCCCCTGTCTCCTCTGCAGGCCCTCTCCTGAAGCTGCCCCTGTCTCCTCTGCAGGCACCTCTTCCGAAGATGCCCCTGTCTCCTCTTCAGGTGACTATGAAGTTCGTGGGATCCTGGATTCCCGCCGCTGGCACGGTCGTTTGTACTATTTGATAGATTGGAACGGGTATGGCCCCTCCGAGCGTTCCTGGGAAAAGGCATCCAACGTTCACGCACCCCGGTTGGTATGCTTTTTCCATGCCCGTTACCCCTTGAAACCCCGTCCACTGACCTTTTGCCGCACTTGGAGGGGGAGTGCTGTCAGGCGCCTGATGGCCAGGGGTCCGCAACCAATGGGGAGCGCAGGAAACGCCATGTACCGGGGGGGATACCCGACACCCCTCCCCCCCCCCCACCTAAAAAAGGGCGCTGGGTCCCACCCCTAATTTCTCCACAACCCGCAGCTTCCTGGTTGACTGCGTGTACTAGTATACCCTTCCTGAGACCTTAGTGATTGTTGTCTGTGTCATGTGACTGGGGAGAGCGAGTGTAACGAGTGATTGTGGTAAGAGTGTGCAGCGTGATTCAGGTAAGTGTGAACCCTCGTTATTTTCTCCTTAGTGCATATTCCTGGGACCCTTTTCTCAACTGTGTGTTTTCTCAACTGTGTGTTCTATCTGCTCCTCCCTTCCCGGGGCTTGGCACCCCGTCTCCCTTCACCCGCTGTGTATGGTTGCGGTGGCAGCCAGGAGGCGTGCGCTCATTCCCAATACCCTGTGATGATCCAGGCTGTGGATTCTTAATCCTAGAGGCCATATTTGATCCTGAGGGTTTGTATCCAGGCATAACCTCTCTGCTCCTTGCCCACGTGTGTCTGGGAAACTTTCAGGGCTCCGATTCCTTTCCCCCTCCATACCTCGCACAGTCCTGTACTGAAAAAGACTGAGGGTGGTATTGCTTTGACAGTAAATTACATTCTACATCTGAAGCAGCTGACCGTGCACTAGCCCGGTAGGAATGCAAACACTCTGAAAGAATCTGGGAAAACATGGATTAGGAACAAGTCAAGCAGAGAGGACAGACACTAACAATAACCAAAGGGTGAAAGCTTAGGAACAAAGAAGATTGGTAATTGTCATTGCTTGTTTCTCTTGAAATGTCCCTGACTGAATATTAATGTGGATTTGGCCTGTTCATAGGTTGATCTAGTAGCAGGGATTTCTGAACTAGCTAAAGGTGACCAGTGAACATATTTTCATACTTCTGAGAACTGTTTGTGCTGCTTGTAGTCTTGTAATGTGCCACCTGCTGGCCACGTTGGAGCTGTGTGGTGGATAACTGGAAAGGCTGCTTTCAGCCCTCCTGGCATGTGTCAGTCACTGGGTAGGAAACACTACGCTGAATAAATCTCGCCTTTTGCTTTCAACCTTCAACCATCTACATTTTTTTATTAACACACGTGGGAAGTATCTGACGCTGCTGCTTCTCAGACTGAAAATGCTGCTCTTTTAAAACACTCTGAATTCTGGCAGTGTGAGCTGTGGGTTCTAGAAACTGATGTACAGCACGATTAATAATTTTTGGATAGCATCTGAGGGAGGAGAATTGTGGCGGGGGGGCGGCACAGGAACACACACACCCCCACCACATTTTTTAACCATCCACTAAATAACAGACCTGAACATCTTCTGGAGGCAATATAAGACCTTCCTATTTGGCCAGGCATTTCTTGGGTAGGGAAAGGCTTTAGGGGAGTGGTATTTTAGGGGAGCTTTACATATTGTCTGTATTTTGGCTATATTTTATAACCTCCTCTGAGCCCCCAGGATAGGGTGGGCTATATGTCCAAATAAATAGCACATTAGCCTTTTGCCTTTGGATATATATGAGTTCACATCTTAATTTGAGTCAGAAGTAAACAGCATACTTTACATCTTATCCTCGTGCTTAGAGCAGGCTGGTTCATGTCATAAATTAACATCCTTAGAGAGAGATTATAGAGCCAACTGTGATCCTATGGAGGGGAATAAGAAGCTCTCGCCCTTCCTTACATAGAACTTGGGCCAGGGCTATTGGGGTAAGTTCACTTCAAGCAAGTAAGCAAAGAAAGGTGGGAAATAGATTAAGCTTGTCTGCCCCACAATGCGTTGGGGCCAGTACAACTTAGCTGGGAATAGCACAGGCAATGAACTGCTAACAGGGTAAAAGAGGGGGGGGGAATTTCCTCCCTGTGCAGCATGCATCAAGGATGACACTGCAACATGCTGCCCTTATTAGGGTTTGTGGAGTAGGAGCACTGTATTGTCCTTGGTATGTTACCTGTGGAGAAGGAAAGGATTCCAAATGCAGAGACAATCTTGTGAGTGCTTAATGGTAGGCCAGTAGAATCCTAACATGTTTGTTTTTGGGTTGTGGTTTTTTTGGTGAGTTGTATTTTTTTTTGGTGGGGGTTGGTTTTTTTTTTTGGTGGCTGATCTATGAACAGTCTTTGATGCACGTTGACCTCGACCACTAGATGGAGATAGAAGGACATTTCTTAGGTTCTTAATATCTCAGTGAGACCTGCTGATAGAATTATATTGGAAGGAGAGTTTTTGGTGGAGCGCCCATTTGCTGGTATAGCTGCAAACATTTGGAAAGAGCTGATTTTAGAGAAGCTGATTTTATTTCTCCCCCCATCCCATGGAGTGCAACGGAGAGTAGCTAAAAACAGCTAGAAATCTCACAGATGAATATAAATTGCTGGGAATTGCTATCCTTTCACAGTTGTTCTAAGGGACAAAATTTAAATCAGTAGAAACAGTGCAACAATGGAGTGATTAACTGACAAAGCTGCCAGTAGCTTTAGTTCTGCCATCATGCCTACATCGTCTCTCATAATTTATTGGGATAGTAAAATTGAAGGCCAAATGCTGCAGCAGCCATTAAGCTATAAAGGAACATTATGTGATGATGCTCACACTTCAGAGACAGGGAAGAGACAGCAAAAAACTGGTAGACAATCTGGGCCCAATTGAAGGGCATTTCTTACTCTGGAGATCACTTAGGGTAAGTAGAACCACTGATTTCGGTGGAACTACTCATGTGCAAAAGTGCTCAGCAGGGGATGTAGCAGTTTCTGTCAGGTATCCACCACCCTGCCAGCAGTGGGAGTTTCTTCATTCACCAATGGAAAAGACATGGTCAGATAATCACTTTGGTGGGTATGCCAGTAAATTCAAATCCTTTAGGGAAGAAAAATGTAATTGGACACAAGATGAATTAATAAAAGAAAAACATTGCCTTTAAACCGAGCTGTCCATTTGCGATTGAGGTTGTTGAGCATGTGTATTACAGTACTGCTTAGTATGCCTAAGTGTGATCAGGGCCCCCTCAGTATTGAGACACTGTATCAAACGGTCCCTGCCACCCCTCCCAAAGCTTCTTGTAATCTAGAAGTGAGACGGACAAATGGAACAAATAACTCTCACTTCCCCTCTTCATCTGTTCACCTTCTAGTCATTGTCTACCATGGCTCTTATTCATCCTATGCCCTCCTCCCACCAAAGGAATGCCTGGCCACAACTTCAAGGTTAGGTCTCCAAATATTCATTTGTGGCCTCCTTCAAAGCCTGATAAAATCAATAGAAAGAGTCCAGAATCAATAGGTAATGCCCTACCTCACAGAGTTGTCGTGAGGGTGAAGTAGATAAGGATTTAAAGCTCGTTCAACACTTGAAAGTGCAATATAAGTGATTAATGGTTATATTAGTGTGGTTTGGAATGGACACTTTGAGGTGTAGTCTGTTCCCCTTAATCTCTTTGAGCTTGTTGCTAGTAGCCTTTTTTGTAGGCAGATGCTTTCTTATTCACTTAAACATTCCCCCTCATCCCTGTGTTCTCATGTGCAGGGAGGTTAAAATGAGAGTAGAAGGAGAGGCACTACTTGTGCAAACAAGCCAGGCTAAATTGGGGAGGGAGACTTCTACTCCAGGGGACTTGTTCCTGTGTACTGAAGGGAAGTTGTTATTCTGAACTATTTAGCTGCCTGCTGTTCTATCAGACCTTTGTGCTTCTTGAGATCTTGCAGGGATTTCCCCTCTTTTGTGTGTGGGAAAAGCAACATCTCTGCCTCTAACTGCCTGTTATTTCAGCTCCCCTTTCTGGCCGTTCCCTGCAATTTCCCAAGAAGGGAAATCAGGTGAAGGAAAGAGCTGTTTAATGCCCCTGACTTGTGGAAACAAAAGCAGAAATAGGTTTTTACTTCAGAGTAACGCTTCCAAATTAACCAGTAGTGCTTTACGTTATTGGCTGACATTTTGCTTTCAGTGGGGCTTTTTGCAGAGTTAGACATTGCTTACCATTGGAAAGTGGAATTTGCCTTCTTGAAAGCCATTTACCACATCTCCTTTTGACTGCTGCTAATGTTATACAGGGCATGAATTTGAATTTATTTATTATGGAATTAGCTTCCGCCATAGCCTTAACAAACAGCAACAATAAAAAACAACCAAAATCAAATACAAACATAAAACAAACAAATACAAATATAAAAACAACCCAATTTAAATACATAACCAATAACTGTCAAACACAATATTATCCTGCCCACCAGCAAAGAGTCAAGGAAACTAATCCAATTTCAATTATATATCATAATAATAATAATCATCCTAGGGATCTGGACTCAAAAAACAATAAATCCAAACAGGAACTTCACTCTACCCATTTCGCTCTTTCTTTTATGGCCAATAGCGTAAAGAGTGCCATCGTCTTCATGTTCTCATCATCAAGAGGGGAGAGTAAAGCTACTATCCCTGCTAGGTCTGGCATATGGACGAAAGGCCCCCACATTGGCTCAAGCCATACAGCCCTGAG
>QEPC01008071.1:1120226-1131855 GCA_003113815.1 Sphenodon punctatus
GTTTTAGGAAAAACTTGTCCATCATGGACAATGTTTATGTACTCCAGCATTTAATATCAAAATATACAAAAATAAGATCGGGATCCTTGTTCTTGGCCTTTATTGATTTTCGTAAGGCGTTCGATTCGATTTCTCACCTTCGGCTCTGGAAAAAGCTGCTGGATTGGGGCATAGATGAACATCTTCTTTCTTTGCTCATCTATGTACATTCTAACAACACAGCTACGGTCAGGATGGGGACTGACGGTAGGCAGTCTCGTTCATTCAAGGTGGTAAGAGGGGTCAGACAAGGATGTGTTCTGGCCCCCCTGCTTTTTAACCTCTACCTTGGTGATCTCCCTGAAAGCTTTCCTTGGAGTACAGGGCATGAAATTTGCAGGCACCTGGGAGCCATTGGCACCCAGAAAACTGAAGCTGCTGACTGATTCCGGGGTGCAGTGGGGCAAGAACAGTTTAATATCTGAATAAAGTATGGCAACTGAATTTGGGGGGGGGGGGGAGACTCCCAGAGTTCGATCTGAAATTTCATGCCCTGATTAGAAAGATCTGAGATAGCACAACGACTCTGCTGTGCAGACTAGGCCAGGGCATGTTTTGGCTATTAAGAGTTAACACAATATCTAGAAACATCCTAATGACTACTTATAGCCACCATCTCCAAGTAAGGGGAAGATGATACATTCAACATAGCAATGCACCAGAAATGATGTGAGCTAAGCTCGCCATCTCAGTATATTTAATAGGGATGTGCGAACAGAACCAAGATCGGAAATTCGGTTCGGTTCGAAAGTTCGGTTTGGTTCAAAAGTTTGGTTCGGTCGAATTCTGAACAGAGTTCGTACATTCAAAACAGGATTTTTTTGGCCTTCCGAACTGGTTCGGATTCGACCAAACAGTTTGGTCGGATTCGGGTTCGGTCGACCGAACTTACGAACCGGGTTCGGTCGACCGAACTTACGAACCGGGTTCGGTCGACCGAACTTACGAACCGGGTTCGGTCGACCGAACTTACGAACCGGGTTCGCACATCCCTAATATTTAATTTGAAGATATTGAATGCCTGCCTGTGCTTGCTTCTTATGCATAACTTACCATCAACTTGTGATCCACCCAAGGCTACTGTAATATGATTGCTTTCTTTTTTGTTAAGCACATCATATAATTTCTGGATCGCTTACCAATTTGTGTAAAGTGTTCTCATAAAGACATTACTGAGCAGTGTTAAGATATAAAATATTCCACTGCTTGGTCTTTAAAAAACAAACCAAAATGAAACTTTAGAGTTAAAGCTGACCCCAAAATATCCAGGAGGGTTGCAACAAGTAGTTTGTATGTTTTAACATGGCCTTATAGTTGTTTATCCTGAAAATATTAGGCCTTCACAAGATGCTCAAGAAGTAAATGCAATTGAATTTTTACTTGTAATTCCACTCTGTAGTACAGCTTGAAATCCTACCTTTTAGTAAAAGCTATTCAAAACACATGTAGAAACCCCCCCTGTACAATTCAGTATAATTCAGAACATTCAGCGAAGAGACATTTGTTGGGAGACTGTTGGTTTAAATTGACAGGCACAAAGGGTTTGTACATGAGAACTGAAGAGCCGTGAAGCATCTGATCTCTATTAGGGCCTGCGTGAGAGTTGTACAGTCATAATCTCATGTCTTGGCTAATGCAGTAGCCTTCATTGCCTTGACCTCTATCTGCTTGCCTCTTTCAAGTCCATTCAAAATGTTGCTGGTGAAATAATCTTTCTGGGGCATTCCTCTATCTACAGCTATCTCTTTGTATCCCTTTGTTGGTTTCCCCACATCAAGCACAACCTTCTTGCACATACTTTTATGGTACTTTGCAATTCATTCTCGCTCTGCCTGTTAGTGTCAGTGTTGAACTGGAAGACAGGAATGCTTAAATTCTAATCCCAGTCGTGTGCCTATGCTGCTACAACTGAACAAAACAGACCATCTATTTGCTGGTAAGCAGTACAAGTCTAAAATTCCTGTAGATTTTTGCTGTGTGTTCATTATGAGTATAAGGAAAAACATTGTGTATTTGTTCTTTTCAGGGAGAACTGTCTGAAGAGACCAACTTGAACTGTGACAGGGGAGGGACTTGCTTGCTAGTTTTATCCTTTTTGATTTGGGGAGAGGGAAGTCATCTCTGCTAAAGGCAGTTCTTTCTGATCTTCACCAGAGGCCACTTGAAGCTTTTGAAATCTATGAGAAACTTGTGACTGTGACTCCAAGAGTTTTCTACACAGAAATATTCCACTACTCTGCATATTAACCGCATGAAATTGAGAGAAAATTGGAGACGGCCGGGTGGGAAGGAGGGAGAGCTGCCTGTATGTTTAAATTATGTGACAGCAGTAGATGGCAGTGCAAACTGAGTCATCAGTACATATGCACTTCCAGGTCCCTGGCTTGGAAGCTGGGAGTTTAATCTGTACGGGAAGATAGTTGCTGAGACAAAATGAGTTAATGGCTTTAGAAGGTGCTGAAAAGATTCCATCCTAGTTTCAAAATATGGGGGAAGGGCAGGAATGAGGATGGTGGGGAGTAACACTGATTTCTTTAGAGGTTCTTAGGCTGCAAGAGAATGTTTGGACTGGCCATGTAACTCAGTTTGCCAGATAGAGGCAGTGTGAGAGAGAGCCTCCGGCAGAAATGGAGCAAGGGACCATTTGCATAGTTGATGAAGCCACGACACACCCAAGAAATCCTATGCTTGCCTTTTGCTTAAATGTGAAAATGTTGATGTTTTCTGACAATGAACTTTGCCACTTACCAAACTCCTCTCTGATTTTTGTTGTTGTTGTTGTTGTCGTTGCTCAAGCAAAACACCATTTTCTATATTATAAATGGCTTGGCTCCAGTTTCATGATTTTTTAAAGCCAGAAGGGACTGCTATGATTTGTCCAATTAGACTTGGAATTAGCCCCACCCGTTGGACCGGGTGGACATGCTGGCAGCATAGAAGGGTCCTGATGACTCCTTGTTAGGGTTGCCACCTATGTAAATTTTTAAGGAACATTTATGAAAAATATATGATGCAGAACACTTCTGTTCAGGCTGGCCTTGATCAGAGCTCTTCCATAACACAGCCCCATCATTTTCACAGTAAAAGAAATTAAGTCTCCTCTACTCTGGAAGTGGATGTTAATGAGTCCAGTAACTTGTGATCGAACTCGCTAGTTCAATTACCATAGATGTAGACTGTACATCTCATGAACAAGCCATTTCTAGTTGTTTGGTGTCAGGAGGACAAATGCTGTCTTTCTGTACCTGGACTGTGGCATAGGATCAAGGGAGCTGATTTTATTAACAACAGAGGAACAAAAACAGCGGCAAGTCCTAGAAGCAAATCAGAAGAGACAGAGATAAAAGTCAACTGGAAAAAGTAAAAGATACCTTTATCTGCCTCTAGGGAGCACTCCTGTAGTCCCCCTCCTTTTTCATTCTCTGGGCAAAGCTGAACTGGCCAGGAAGCATGCCTGCTTGATCCTAGCCAAGGATCTGGGGTTGTTTGCTTGGCACTGCTGAGATCAGAACACTTAGAACTAAGTGTAGAGCTGCTGCCTTTGCCTTTTTCTCTCAAGCCTATAAATTCAATTCATAGAGGTGAGTGAGGGTTTTGAAATAAAGTGGTGTTCCTCCCTTTTCCCTGGAAAGCAGAGTAGTCTCATGGCTGATCTTTAAGGGCTGAATCACTGACAGTTGAAAAGATCTACCCTGAACAACAGGTGTCAATGCGATCAAAGGGAGGGCTATTCTTGACTGGAGGGAGTAACTGAAGCAGGCAAGGCAGCAGAGGAAAGACAGGCAATAATACCAATATGAATAGATAGGAGAAAATGGGATGTGTCTTGGTGTGACCACGATCAGAATCCTAAACCATTTCGATTAGACTCTCATCATTTCACCTCTTCCACGCTGCCACAGAGGCCAGCCTAGAAGGATGCTTTCCCATTCTTCCCACAAACCATATTTGTCTTTTAACCATGCCACCCCTTACACAAATGATTACCTTCCCATCCTGATCCCCATGGCTACTAAAGTTGGCTCCACTAAATCAGAACCCTGGTAATTTTATTTATTTATTTATTTATTTATTTATTTTAAAATGTTACTTAACCCACCCCTCCTGCCACAGACAGCTCGGGGTGGCTTACAGTCGATAGTCACTTCATTCCCAGATTTCCATTCATTTTTCCCAAAGCTATGGTTGTGGCTTATCTCTCCTTTAACTGGGACAGCTTCTTATTTGGGAGATATACATAGGTATAGTGGGGTGTGGCTGGGTTTATGGGTAAGGATGGGAGTGGGTTTGGGGTAGGGTTGTGAGGGGGTTGAATGTGGGAAATGGGGAGATGGTATTGGATGGGTTTTGTGTGGGGGTGTCATGGGAGGGTTGGGTTTTTTTGGGTTGTCTTCGTATTTTACTGTTTTTATGGATTGTTTTTATATATGTTGTAGGCCACCCTGAGTCTTTGGCCCATTTCAAACAGGCTGCGGTGGGTGGGGGGGATGGGTGTGTGACCACAGTGAGTGAGGGTGGGGGGTGTCCCACGGTTGCACACCCACCTCCACCCACAGAGCAAGTAGCAACCGCCAACTGGCATTGGAGCCCATTGCTCCATGCGTGGGAGATGGGCGTAGCGCGGGAGTACACACACACCCTACCCATCTCCCTTGGCATTCCCACGGGCGCCTCCACCCATCTCCACGCAGCAAAATTGTGTGGAGATGGGTAGGGGCATCTCGTGTGAAAAGGGCCTTTATCCTCCAAGCCCCACCCCTCCTTGCTTTGCATGATGGTCTCATGTGTCCTTTGGCCCCTCAGAGATCTAGGACTTGTGGATTGAGAGCCCATTTTGTGGATTCCTAGGAAAGTGTGCCAGGTTCAATGGCCACAAAATCAGTGTCCACAGAATTTTGGTTGGGCAGTCCATACTTTCTTAGAACTATAGTTAAGAGGTCAAAACTCATCATCAGGCTTTCTGCCAGTTTTTTGTGTGTGTGGTTTTTTTTGCAGATGTCATAGCAACAATGTAATATGTTTGAGGTTATTTTCACAACTGCAAAGGCTCTTATGATGATTTTTATTAACATGAAAGGATAGGAATTGAAAGGCAAAGGAAAATGATTGTGAATCTTTCCCAGTCCCCTGAAAACTATTACCCTGGGTGCGTCTTCCTGGATGTGCACACAGCATCTAGTACAGTGAGGCCTGATCTCCTCTCTGCTAGAGTGATACAAGTGTTTAGTTTGTCCTTGGGTTCTTTCTGACATGACAGCTCCTGCCAACACCACAGACTGCTCCGGGAGGTGGTGGGAGCCATCACTCTGGGCCAGGACTCAGCCTGGCTGCTGAACAAACGCTACTGTGGTCGGGGAGGGGGCAGGGAGATGCACAGGCATGCGTCTGCCCAGCCCTGCCTCCCGCATTGTATGAAGTGGCCCTGGCCCCCCGGCTGATGGGCAGCCAATGACAGCCACCATGGTGCCCGGCTCCCTCTGCCACTCTGGGGGGGGGACGTGATAGCCCGCTTTACTTCGGGTCCGGCAGCTGACTTCTGACTTCTGGTGTAGCTTAGCCCAGGCTGTGACTAGGAGATTTCCCCAAGTCACAGCCCGTGCTAGCCCCCACCACGGTCAGGAGCCAGACCATGCTAACATCTGGTGGGTGCATTTAGGCGTGACGATGGCACCTGGGTTAATCTTCAGTAAAGCGGATTAAACCATGCCACTGTCACATCTGAAAACACCCTTTGTCTTTATGAATGTAAGGAGCACATCTCAGAAGGGGGGGGCACAGTTGTGACTTTCTTGACTTAGCTGCATTTCAGTCACTTTACTCATCACTAGAAAAGCCAATTGTGGGTGCAAAGCCAAGAGGTGTGAAGGAGATAATAGGAGTCTTTGTTAGTATTGAGATGTGGGGGTAGGCAAATGAGTGTGTTTAGGTAGAATGGGTGCAAGTAAAGATCCGCTGCTATATCTAAGTAGGTTGGGTTTCAAAAGCGGGCCAAAAACTTGGATACTTGGAATTTATTAAGTCTGCCAAATTTTCTTGAAGACCGTACAAGGACAGGCTTCCTTGTCATAGGTTTGGCTCTTCTGCTTCTGAAGAATGCTGAGAAAAGAAATGTGGGAGAAATCATCCTCTTTCCAATTTTTTTCTCCCCCTCCCATAATGTCCAATCAATTTAGCCCTTGTTTGTGTTTGCACACGCTCTGTAGAATCGGGTGGGTTTCAAAATGGTTTCACCACTGGTGCATGAATGCTGTGTTTGTGTGAGTGGGTGTTTTAATTTTGGCTAACAAGAGTCTGCTCCAATTAGAATTTTAGATAACAAGTGACAGCTTTGGGACTCAGAAATGTGCCAGTTTTGGAAGTCATATTATAGTGATTGCATAAGAGTGGAAGGTGCATATATCGGGCAGGTTTATTTTGTGCCATGGGAGAAAATATACATTGAGTTTTATGAATGCCTAGGGGTTTGAAAAGCATGTTCAGTTGATTCTATTGAAATAAATACAGCTAGATTAGAAGCAAGAGTCAAAAGACACTGTACAAAGAGCAGCTTAATGAAAATTGTTAATCTCCAAGACCCATAGATCATAAAATACAAACCTCTTTCGACTTCTTTGGCAGCATTTCTGCAGGAGAGAAAATTCAAAAATCAGATTGTTTACTTTTTGCAGAACTAGATTTGAAAAACCTTTAGAAAATAGCAAATTGGAGCTAATAGTATTGGGGAGCTCTCCAAGGGTTTGAAAACCCAATTCCCTTTTATTATCCAATTAAAAAAAAAAAACCCACACTCAGAAATAAACACTTTTCTGCTAAGAAAACCACTTGAGCATTAAAAAAATAGCAGCAGAGCAAGCCCTCTCTTCTACTTGATTGCGTTATCACCAATTCTTGGGGCATGCTCCTGGGCTAAGATTGGATTGACAGAGGCATAATGAGAGAACACTCGGATGTTAGTATACCTAATGCAGCAGAATGCATTGTATAGACACTTCTGCGTGCCTCTAGCTCAAACTCTGCCAGTCTCCATTAAAAATTCTTTTATTCAAGAGTTCATACTCCTGAGGTAAAAATGATCTCTGCCTTTGGCATAAGAGGCCTAAATATTTCAGTCTGCAATAAAGTAGCTATGAAGTTTCATAATACTTTAATAGTTTTAAACTAAGTAAGCGCTGAGTAGGATAATTTTACATCGTTTGGTGTGATCTCTCCCTCTTTTTATGTCTTCAAAGAAATTACTTATACAGTGTAAGTGCTCCCACTAGTAAACGGAGTAATTTGGAGACTTTTTTGCAATTCTAAACAAACTTCTGGTTCTCAGCTCTGGAAAATAGAAGGAATTTAGGGACTCTTTTTAAGTCTGCAGAACAATTACTTATACAGTGTAAGTGCTCCCACTAGTAAACAGGGAGCAATTTGGGAGACTTTTTTGCAATTCTAAACAAACTTCTGGTTCTCAGCCCTGGAAAATAGAAAGAAATTAGGGGCATGTTTTCAAAGGTACCGGTGGCAGCGAGGCACTTAGCCCTGATTCAAATTAGTCAAGAGTCATATTCTACATTTTGTCACTACTTTTGAAAATATTCCACTTAGCTTTTAGCATGGCCTAATTATGGTTAGTTTTTAAGATCTGGCTGTTGAAGTTAGGCAAATTCAATTTTGAAATAAGCTGCAGTTTCCTAGCAATTAAACACTGGTCTGTTTGCAGGGGGAGGTGGTTGACTCACTTTTGCGTGGAGTCTTAAAATCAAAGTTAGCTATCTGGAGGTGTTACATAGTTTGGAATGGACCGTGGGGCAGAAGATGGAATTGGCCATCTGAGGTCCTTAGCAAGTCTTGAGGGAGTGCTAATTGTCCATTTGCTTATGCACACATTCCACATGGCTCCCCAGGGTCTTGGGGCCCAGTGTAGCTGCACCACCTGCCACTATTACTGTTAAACCCTTGTAGGTATCTTTAAAAAAGATACAATTTAATTAAACTGGGATCGGTTCCATGGCCTGTCGATACAGGAAATCAGATCAGATTATTATAATGGTTCCTTCTTCTGTTTAACGCTATCAAATTAAAAAATTATTGAGATACAATGTAGCCTATGCTGACTCAGACTTCACAAACACCTTTGCAAGTTCACCACGTGTTCCTTAATCTGTGGTGGTTTTGTCCTGTAGCAATGCATTTGGACAGCTGCTGATTCCCCTGCATTCCAACTGCTTTTCCTCCTCCCTACTTCGCTGCGGCGTTTCCCACAATGCAAAAAAGACGAAGGAATGCCCTTGTGATATCGCTGTGTGCAGTGCAGTGTTCCAGAAGTAACATAGAGCATGGATAGGAGAAGGAAGTCCCTACTCTAAGAGTCTCTCTCTGGGACATCTCTCTACTGTTACTTAGTGGGAGGAAATGACAAACAGGAAATTGATATATTGGGGATTGAAGATTGATCCAGGGTAATCAAATCACACAATATCATTGTTGCTCAATAGAGCCAGATCCTTGCAAGCAAATGCTTTGCACAGGGTAGGAGATAACAAGAGATCATCAAAGAGCACAGGAAGTGGTAAATTATGTCACATAGTACTCAGAATGTGGATTTGTGCCACTATCCACTCTTTAAAAAAGTGTTGTGTCAGTGAGCCCTCAGTCCTGCCATGTAGAAGTTAGTAGGAATTTGCTGTTTACACTCATAGGAGGAAGTTCAGACCCTTAATTTGGATAAAGGCTTAATTAGCAAATGTCTGAGGTATTTCAGTTTATATTGGACATTTGTCGGCACTTTGCATACAGTCAGTTTCACTATTTCCCTTATACAGTTTGACAAGCGACTTTTCATTGGTTTATGTAGATCTTGCATGTAGCAGCAGAATACAACTTTCTTTTTTAAATGGCGAAATGTGATGGGGGGAAAAGCCCCACAATAGTTGGCAAGTGGGATTAAAATCAGGCATGGTAATTTAGATTCTCTCTTTACGTAAGATTAAGTAATGAATATTTTTCAAGTGGGATTAAAATCAGGCATGGTAATTGATTATCTCTCTCTTTACGTAAGACTACATAATTAATATTTTTCATTAATAAAGAAACTAATTAATATTTTAAAAAAATATATGCTCATGCATTTTACTTTTTACATGGTGGAACAATACCATGATTCTGCAGCAGATAAAGTTTGAAAAGAAAAGACCAGATAACTGTGTTCGCTAAACATAATCCACCAAGACTCAACTATGCCCATCCAGCATTACCCTAGTCCTAGGTACTCCACCTACTTTAATTATATTATGTTTCACTGGTATTTTTTAAAAAATGGCCCTTTCTCTTAGTTGAGAAGACCACTTAACTGGGCCAGTAGTTTTGCTTCCCCAGTTTACAGTATTCTTTTCTCAACAAAAAAGCCACTGCAAGTGAACAAACCACTTCTCATAAAGAATAAAGTTTAGTAGAAAGAAACCCACTTACTTGAACCTTCAGATCCTACCTTATTCCAGACATGTTTTATATTGCATGCCCCCCCAACACCTAAAACACAATGTATTAATATTCCAGTGGAAAGCCAATTCAGGGGCACCACCAGAATGTTTATTGGGGGAGGGGTTGTATTAGAAAGACGTAGGGCAAAGGGACTCTTCTGCTCTCTCATCTGAAGTGGCTCTGTCCCCAGGGTGGGTTGTGACATCAGAGTGACATCACAGTCCTCAAAAGGAAGCATAAGCACATCAAAAAGAAAAAAAGAAATTTTTATTTATTTATTTATTTATACTCCACCCCTCTTGCCACAGGCAACCCGGGGAAGCTAATAACATCAACAATAAACATAATAAATATAATAAAATATAGTAAAACATCAATACAAAAGAAAAGAATAAAAATCACCCCCCTGCCCACCCCTCACCCCTCTCTCTCGCCAAATGTCTGACGGAACAGCCAGGTCTTACAACTCCTTCGGAAAGCTAGGAGGTCCGGGGCCAGATGGGCCCCCACCGGGAGAGAGTTCCAAAGGCACAGCACGGCCACCGAGAACGCCCCATCCTGTGTGGCCCCCCGGAAAACCCAGGGGACCTCCAATGTGGCGCCCCCGGATGACCGCAGGGGCCGGTCTAGGATCAGGGGAGTGAGGCGATATTGCAAGTAGACAGGGCCCAGACTGTGTAAGGCTTTATAGGTCAAAACCAACACTTTGAATCGAGCCCGGAAGACTATTGGCAGCCAGTACAGAGACTGAAGCACCGGTGTAATGTGCTCCTGGCGGCCCAGTCCCACTAAGAGCCGTGCCGCCGCATTCTGCACCAGCTGCAGCTTCCAAGCCATCACCATAGGTAGCCCCACATAGAGTGCGTTACAGTAGTCTAATCTAAAAAGCATGGAGAATCTCTTTCTGATTCTTTATGACGTGGCCATGCTCCTATGGAACATGTTGACACATATGTCCCAACATTGTAAGTGGCCAAAGAGGAACAAGCTGCACCACCTCCCCCTCCTCCCCCTTGGCCAATAAATTTCACCCCTGTAAGGTCTACACCCTTATGCACTTAAATGTACAGACCCCTCCCAACAATACAACTACAACCATATAAATACAGCTACAATATTCCAAGTACATAAAGATGATCAGAAGCTCTCCTGCTTTTCAGCCTACGTTGCTTGTGGTCATTTCATCATCTCTCCATTGTCCTCTCAAGTGTTTTACCTGGGAGGCAACCAGGAAAGAGGTGCCTGAGGCTTTGGTCTCACTGGACACTCTCTCATGAAAGAGAGACTTTGATCTAGAGTGGCCATACCTCCCCTTTAAAAGAGGACACATAAAGAAAATACATGGTGCAGGGTTGCACTACAGCCAATACAGCCCTGAAACATGAATTTTTCATAAGTATCCTCTTTTAAAGGGGAGGTATGGCCACCCTACTTTGACCTCTTGAAGGAGGAACAGTGGGATTTGGTACCCAAAGGGGGACTGGCCAGGGACTGTTGAGAGGTATGTTAACATCATGGTGTTCCAAAGAGGTGGCAGGGACATGAAGTCTGTGGGAGGGGAGAGGGAAAGCCCCCTCCCCTTTACCCCCTCTTCTGTCATATCCAGGCACCTGTCTTATCTGAACATGAAGCATATCTCTCTTGGTGCCCAGGTAAGCGGATTCCTACTGTATTCATTGTTGAAATGTGCATCCTAAATATTATTGCACATGGATTTTTTTAGCACTGCAAACTCCCCTCACATAACCTCTAAAAGCAGGCTGAGGCTGTGTGACTGAGCCCTCTTTGTTACTGCTTGGTATGTCCTTGGAGATCTTGCATCTAGATTGGCAGCTGCACTGTATGTGTGGGTGGGTGTGGTGAATGTTAGCGGCGGGATCACCGGCATTTCCGGTATCCGATAATGCCGGTACTTATTGGATTCAACCCGGTAAATCCAGTCCGGTTACCGGATTCCGGGTACCGGTTTTTATTTTACATTGCAGCCATTTAAATGAATGGCTGCAATGTAAAAAACCCACCAAAAAAGTAAAAAAACCTCCCCGAGTCCAGGCTGCGCGGGTGGAAGGGGGGACACCCCCCACCCACCCTGCCCAGCCTGGATTTTTCAACCTAGAGCCCCCCC
>QEPC01008071.1:1138013-1149281 GCA_003113815.1 Sphenodon punctatus
TAGATACTGAGTGAGGGGGGAAAGAGCACAGTTTCACTCATGACAAGCTAGGGAAGGCCTGATGGAAGAGGTGGGTTTTCGGGAGGGATTTTAAAGTTGGGAGGAAAGAAGCAGAGTGAACTTATCCAGGGAGAGAGTTTGAGGCATGACGGATCGCAAGAAAGAAGGGGCAAAGATGTTTGGAGGAGCAAGACAGAGAGTCGCAAGCAGGTGAGGGTGGGGGCAGAGGAGAAGCGAAGCTCCCTGGCAGGTTTGTGGCAGGATACAAGAGCGGAGAGATATGCGGGAACAAGGCCATGAAGATCCTTGAAGATGTGCAAGACAGAGGAACATTAATCAGTCTGGCTAGTGTAGTATGGATGTTAGCAGGGGATAACTAGGTTTGAATGGGCCCTGGTGAAGAAGACAGAACGGGAACCACATAGAGTCCTTCTTTTCCATGGAAGGGGATGCAGCAGCACCAGGGAGCTTGGGACCCCCATCCTCTTGGGCCCCAGTGCAGTTGCACCGCCTGTCCCTATTACAGCTATGCCCTTGTATGTTAATGTTCTCTGATGTCAAACTTCCCTTCCAAAAGGAAAACTTTTTCTGCAAGTTAAGTGAATCCACACCCTCTAAAACACTATCGAGACATGTTGGAGACATGAGGACATGGAAGACTAGGTTTGCCAAATAACTAAGTTGCCAAGCAGACATGTTTTCAGATGTGTGTGCTTTTCCTTCCTAGCCTGAAAAGAAATAAAAACTGGAGGGAAAATACATTGATTGTGGAGTTCTTTTGTTGGTTCTTCCAGTGTTCTTTTCAGACAATATGTTGGCATCTATTCCCCTGACTATTATGCTCTGGACATATCTGCTAGGCTACGCTGAACTGAAACTGCCTTTTGTAGAGATCACAACTGCTTTACTTGAATCCACTCACGAGTGCTGCAGACTCTTCATAAACGGTCAATAATAATAATAATAATTATCATTATTTATTGGTAAGTTATAATCATCAGATCACATAAGCTCAGCCCTCGTATGGTGATTCATCTCCTTTCAGGAGTCAACTGCCTTCCTTTCCAGCTCTCAGTTCAGTCTTGTGTTTTTGACTCAAACCTCAAGGTTTCAAACAGCCAGCCAGAATGGAGCTGCCGTCCATAAATTCCAAATCTCTGCACCTCTGAATACTTCACCTCGTCACAAGCAAGAATGGGTGTTGCCAATAGCCTGAGTTTTCACCTTTTTGCACTTTTTTTCTTTACCAACATAGGCTTACATACCATCCCACACAATTACAAGTCTCCAGTACATTGCTATAACCTAGGGGTCGGGAATCTCAGGCCCAGGGACCAAACGTGGCCTGTGGCTTAGATTTTATGTGGCCCCTTTCCAGTTCTTGGATCTAGCCCCTGCATCCAGTTCCTACCCCCAAGTGCTGGGGAGTGAGATCGGAGGAAGGGAACAGAGATGGATAAGGATAAAGGACGGACCCATGGCATAGATTCATGATCTAGACTCTCCCTTTCCTTCCCCCATCCTGAGCGCACCTGCCCCTTGTTGCAGAGTAATAAGTTGATGCACAATCAGTAAGGGCAAATGCAGCTGAAGGTTTAAAAATAGAACTTTACTTAAGCTTTCCAGGCACAGATCCTTAGTTGCATCTAACTAGTGAGAAGACAAAATGGAGACTGAGACTGATTGAGAAGGGAAGAAGGAGTAGTTACACAAAAGAATTCAACAGCAAAACCCCATCTCCCTTCCATGTATGCATAAACTTAGCAGCGCCAATCTGGTGGCTCTATAGTCAATTACTGTTCTTAATGCAGCAGGCATTAACTTATGGATGCTGCATATACCAACACCCCTTCTCAACAGACAGAAGTTAACCTGCTATGCCCATTTTACTTAGTAGCTTTCGGTGGTGCTCTCCTGCTAAAGGTTTTGTCAGGGCATCTGCTACCATGTCTTCTGTAGCTGCCTTTGTCCATTTGTTGTGTTCCCTTTCTGACGTTTGTAAGACATCTTCCCATGTCGATGGCTCAGACAGTCTGTCGGTACTTGCTTTGTAGGACAGGCAGGGTGGTTTGCCTTTATTTTCCCTGGTAGATCTTCTGATTTCAACATCTGCAGGTGATTGGGTTTGTTCCTGCATCTCAGTTGAGCTTGTGCTGATTTCAACTGTTTGTTCAGGACGCTCTTCTCCTCCTGATTCAGGACATGCTTCTTCTCCTGATTCTTGTAAGGACATTACACTGTTGCTTGGGTTTTCTTCAAAAGTCACGCTGTTGCTGATAGTTACTTTGTCTGTGTGTGGGTTGAGGATTCTGTATCCTTTGGAGTGTTCGCTGTATCCAACAAGAATCCCTTCCACAGCTCGGTTTTGTAGTTTGGTGCGTTTCTCTTCCGGAATGTACACGTATGCCTTGCATCCAAACACTTTGATGTGTCCCACACTAGGCTTCTCTCCATACCAGAGTTCATATGGGGTTTTACTCACTGTTCTTGAGTAGAGTCAGTTCTGTAGATATGTCGCCGTAACTACTGCCTCGCCCCAATATTTTTCTGGCAGTCCAGAGTCAGTCAACATGCACCTGATCATTTCTGTTAAGGTTCTGTTCTTTCTTTCAGCTACCCCATTTTGCTCGGGCGTGTATGGTACCGTCTTCTGGTGCTCTATCCCGTGGGCTCTCAGGAAGTCTTCAACTCTCTTTCCTGTGTATTCGCCTCCGTTGTCGGTTCGAAGTACGAGCGGCTTGCGTTGGAATCTGTTGCTTGTCATGGTTATGTAGTCCTTTAATTTTTCCAGTACTTCATCCTTATGCTTCATGAGATATGTGACTGTGTATCTTGAGTAGTCATCTATGAATGTCACTATGTATCTGTTCCCTCCAGGTGTGGGTACTTTCATGGGGCCGCACACATCGCTGTGTATGAGGTCAAGTGGCTTGGAGGTTCTTGTCTGGCTTGCCTTGGGGAGCGTTGCTCTGGTGGCTTTAGCTTTGATACAGCATTCACATCTCATGGTCAAGGGACATGCTGTTACTATCAGGTCTTTTGTCAGCTGCTGTCTTTGCAGTTCCTTTATACTTTCCGGGTGCCTGTGACCCAGGCGTCGATGCCACAGATGAATGCAGTCCTTGTGTTGCTCGTGTGCAGTGAGTTTTGCTTGTTCCTTGGTTGCACTCAAGCGATACAGGTGCTCATCTGCATAGGCTCTGGCTAGGACCCTTGTCCCCTTCTGGATTGTGCATTCATTACCCCGGAACTTGACGGTGAGCCCTTTCTCTGTTAGGCGTTTAACGGATAGGAGTCCTCCCTCTAAGCCAGGTACATACAGCACATCCTTTACTGGTATTGCTAGTGTGCCTCCGTGTGGCTTGTTGCAACTTAGAATTCCTTCGCCAATACCTTCTGCAGTGATGCTGCTTCCATCAGCGAGGTATATCTCTTCTTTGTTGCTTGGGTCCAGTACCGTGAAAAAGCTCTTGTCGCTGGTCATGTGACTTGTGGCTCCAGAGTCGACACACCAGTCCTGTGATGAGTTGGTCTGTGTTGCTCTAAAACATCCTCTCCACTGTTCTGTGGTTGTGTCACTGGTTGTAGCCTTGGCCCTTTGCTTAGACACTTGTGGAGATCGCTTTTGTTGTTCTGCCTTCCATATGGAGCAGTCTTTCTTTAGGTGTCCTTCTTTCTTGCACCGAAAACATGCCCTTGTTTCCTTCTTGTGCAATCTGTTGTCTGCAATTCTCAGGGCAGTTTCCTTATCCTGTTCCTGATTGTCTTGCATGATTTCTTTCCTGCGCTGGAATTCATCCATGAGTCTCCCTTTTACAAATTCCAGTGTTAGTTCTGCCTCAGGCCTTGTCTCTAGGGCGTTTATGAGGGCGCTGTATGATTCAGGCAGGCTGCAGAGAAGTAAGGCCGCCACGTGGTTGTCTTTTATCTCTTCACCGATGCCTCGCAGTTGTGCTACCACTTCCAGCATTGAATTTATGTGATCCTGCATCTCCTTCCCTTTACCAAGTCTCATCTGGTACAGTTTCCTTAGGAGAAACAGCTTACTGTTCAAGCTGGTCCTTTCATGCAGCTTCTGCAGTGCATTCCACATGCCCTTTGCTGTGGCCTCCTCCCTTATGTGGATTAACTGGTCATCTTCTACTAGCAGGCTTATGGTTGCCTTTGCCTGTCTGTTCTTTCTGTCCCACACCTCAGGGTTTGCTGCAGGTCTGTCTGTGGTGATCACCTCCCACTGGTCATCTTTGGATAGGAGCATTTCTATTTTGAATTTCCACAACTGGTAGTTTGTGTTATTCAGCTTGCAGACTGAAAGCTTTAATTCAGAGCTGCTGGCCATGCTTGCTTCCCTCCCCTCAGATTGGGATTCTGGTTCTTCTGCTCACTGACAGTTATTAGGCCTCCTCTGGGAGTTTCCTTTGGGCCTCTTTTCCTTTCAGCTCACTTCCAGTCTTTTGAGTTGTTCTGGGCTGTTCTGAAGAGGTCTGGGCCCATAACCTGTTGCAGAGTAATAACTGATTCGCAGAGTAATAACTGATTCGCAATCAGATTCGCAATCAGTAAGGACAAATGCAGCTGAAGGTTTAAAAGCAGAACTTTACTTAAGCTTTCCAGGCACAGATCCTTAGTTGCATCTAACTAGTAAGAAGACAAAATGGAGACTGAGACAATGAGAGAGAAGGGAAGAAGGAGTGGTTACACGAAGGAATTCAACTGCAAAACCCCATCTCCCTTCCATGTACACATAAACGTAGCAGCGCCATCTGGTGGCTCTATAGTCAATTACTGTTCTTAATGCAGCAGGCATTAACTTATGGATGTTGCGTATACCAACACCCCTAACCTCTAGGTGTCCCTCAGAGCTTGTTCTAATTTTCAAACTGTCCCTTGGGAGGGAAAAGGTTTCCCATCCCTGATACATAACCTCTACCATTTAAGTTTTATAACATATTTTTTCTTTAGATGGGTAGGTTGGAACAGGTCCGAGTGAAGGAGATGGGATGCTCTCCTCTCCCCTGCCCCTCCCACCCAGTGCCAGGGGAGGCAGCTGCACTGGGGAGCATAGACCCCACTGCAGCTGCACCATGTGTCCCTGTTATGACTATGCCCTTGCAAATAGCCCATCATCCTCACCAACTGCTGCAAGTCCTATAGATGTATGTTCAGCAGATACCATTACCCTGCATCTCTGCATTCACTGTCCCTCCCTCCCTCCCCCCCCTCCCCCCCGAGTACCAAAGGGAAAAGGTTATAGCAGCGTTTCAGACTGGCACTTGCTCTGCTTTGAGAACAGTGTTTTGTCAACTACTCTCTGAGCTCCAGTCTCTTTATATAATGAATCCTCAGGTTAAGGGAGGTTAGATGAGAGGAGTGTTCAATGATTAATTTGACTGCCAGGCACTAGGATTTCAGATCCAGCTATGGAAAAGAAAGAAATAATCCTTTGCTTTTAGCAGCAATAGAAGTGAGGACAGTTCAGATCAGATTTCTGCTGGGTTTTCCTGAGGTCTGAGGCTGTGTTTATTATTCCTTTGGAGGCTCATCAGACAGCCAAAGAATCTGGGAATGCCTTTTGGCTTCAGAGAGAGCTGCTGTCATTGGTAGCAAGGAATTGGTAATGGTCACTGGCTATTTCACTGCCGCTACAGCAGCAGCATAAAAAAAATAATCAAGTAGAGCAACCTGGAAAGAATGCAGCCGGCTAGAATCTCAGTCGGTGTAAATCTCTGCAACTGTGTTGAAATCAATAGAACTACTCCACGTTACACATGCACAGACTCTGGCTTACACCATGTGTTTAAAAGAGCAAACTTAATACTCTTAGTAAAAATGTGAGGGCCTTGTTATAAACAAATAAATATTTATGGGGGTATTCAGGAGACAAAGAAAGGGGACTTGATGGTTCTCCTTTCTCTCCAAAGCCCTTCTAGCAGGAAAGGGGTGAATTTGTGGGCTGCCTCCTTGCTATATCTTAGGAGACTTGCTGTTTTGTGGGGAATCAGCAAATTTGTGTGTGTCTGCCCTAGGTTGATTTACAGCTAGCTCTGCTGTCTCCATCTCTCTCACATTTGCTGTCTTGTAGAGCCAGCCATGCCTCTCCTTCTGAGAGAGTCTTAGCTGTACCTGTCTTCATGAAAGCATCAGTGAATCAGGGTTTGGCTATCAGGGTCCATAGAATGTGTAATGGAGTGTTATATTTTTTATATTTTCTCAGCCTTTGGCCAAGATGCTTAGTGACAGAGCTAGACATTCACTCAGCTTGATGTTACAAGACAAAGCAGTTTTATTAGATATGGTTTCAGCAAATGTGTAACTATTTGCAGTTTATAATGGCGTAAGAGTCCTGACATTCTTGAAATTTTAATATTTCAGTTTTATTGTGAAGGAGCAGGGACTCCAAGGCTGACTTAGCTCACCAAAACCTGTTGACTTCTCTAAATGTCCGCCCTAGAGGTCCTGAATTTTAAGCCTCTTCTGTTTATACATCAATATTTATTTATTTATTTATTTATTTATTTACAATATTTGTATTCTATATTTTTTGACGTTTATGTTTTGTAGCAATGTATGGAGTGGAATGTTTTTTGAATTGTAATTGTACTGAATTTGTTTTTTTTTATATATTTTAAGAAAACTTGTGCATTTTAGGTTTTTTTAAACTGTTAAGTTTTTTGGTTTGGTTAATTTACAATATTTGTATACTGCCTCCTCCTGCCCAATGGCCGCTCAGGGCAGTGAACAACATATAAAATACAAAATATAAAAGTACAAAATATAAAAATATAAAACACAATATACTATCAAATATTTCTTAAAACCATAAAAACACAAGAGGCCCAAGAAGAAAATCAAAACCCCTTACCCCAAAATAAAAAAAACCCTGCCCACTCCCCCTCCCCCTCACCAAATGCCTGGAGAAACAGCCAGGTCTTACATTGTCTACGGAAAGGGGAGATCCGGAGAGAGGCGAATCTCTGCTGGGAGAGAGTTCCATAGCCGCAGCATGGCCACCGAGACCGCCCTCTTGAATGTTGCCACCTGGGGGACCTCCAAGAGGGTGTCCCCCTCTCCCCCCGGTCAACCGCAGGGGCTGATCCAGGACAGGAGGGATGAGACTCTCCCGCAGGTATGTGATAAATGGGGAGAGAATATGGCAGGTTTTACATAGATGGCCTTAGATCAGTGATGGGGAACCTTAAGCCTGGGGGGGTCAAATGTTGACCATGGCTAGATTTTATTTGTCCCCATTCCATTTTCTGGATCTGGCCCTTGGATGCAGTTCCTACCCCCAAGCAGTGAAAGACTGAACTCAGGGTAAGTGACCAGAGGGTATGCATGCAAGGATAGGGGACAGATCCATGATCTGGATCTTCCTCTTCCTGAGCGCACCTCATAAGCACATCTGCCCCAATCTCTGTGTGGCTCTTAGAACTTGTACTAATTTTGAACGTGGCCCCTGCAAGGAAAAGGTTTCCCAACCTCTGTTTTAACAGGATTGCCACCTCTGACACTGGCACCCCCATTTTGGCCTATGGGAATGTTAGGGTCAAAACTGCAAGAGGTGGAAGCCCTACTTTTATCATTGAGTTCACTTACTACTACTTTACTAAAGTATGCCTCAGAGTTTAAACTAGCATTAATTATACACCAGGGATCTACAGGTGTCAACCATTTCTCACCTTTTACAAAATAAAGATTTGGGTATGTGTAGGTCTCAGGTCTTCAGCATAAACTGGTCTCAATTACACATAATCTCTTACTAAGCCTTGCTAGGGTTTTGCTTTACCATTGTGTGCAGTTACCATTTGCCTTCTTGCAATTTGCTTGGCTTTATGGTAGGGGCACAACCAGAATTTAAGTGGTGGGGGGAGGCTGTGCCTTGATCCACAGAAGGTCCACCGCTGATCCTCCACACGCTACCTTCCCTTTCTCAGTATAGGCAGGGGTGGCGGCCTCTCCTCAATCTGTCTCCTCTTTCCTGCCACTGTCTGGCTCCAGCTTTGCCCTGAGAAGCAGCAGGAGACGTGGCAGTAAGCGGGGGGGGGAGAGAGAACTCCCACAGCCAGTACTCTCATCTCCCCTAGGTCTGGGCCCACCGCCACCTTGCTGCAACTGCTTTTGCCCTTCTTAATCTTGCTTCCCTCCTCTTGCCTTGTGCTTAACCGGGGGTGGGTTGAGGGATGGAGAGGTGCAATGCTATCTTCTGTTCTCTCTGCGATGCAATCCTGAGTAAGCAGAAAGCTGTGCCTGGCTGAAGGGAGGAGAGAGCAACACCATGGTTTGCACTGCTGAAGGGTAACCCTAGAGCAGGCACTGCACTTCCAGGTGCCCAGCAGAATGCCCGCCACTGCAGGGCCCCTGACTCTTGAGAACCATGGTGGCAAGGCTCCCTCCCAGCAGAGCCCTGAACACAGGAGCTGTGTCCGCTCCCTTAGTTTCATTTGCACATTATATGGGGGGGGGGGGGAAGAATCTTCTAAGTTTACCTTGTGCTTGTAAGCAAGCATTGGACTGTCAAATATTAAAGGGAGTCGAGCTATTATGGGCCCCACATTTTGTTTTCCCCCTGACCCCCACAAATTCTAAGGCTTGTCCTCCCCTGGAGGGATGTGGCCGAGAGGGGCAAGTCCCCAGTTCCTCACCCTTGGTTGCATCCCTGCTTTATGGGTTAAGCGATGTAGCTACAACAGCATTTCAGCTCCATTGTGACCTGTGGCGAAGGTATCGGTATTTGATGTGAACCCATTTATGGTCTGAGCCACAGGAGTTTCCCTCATGGTCTCTCCCTCAACATTTCTGTTCAGGTCAGACTGATCTGGTTAACTCCCACAGGTCAGGAAAAGAAAACTTCCAGCTTAAAAAAACCTGTGTGTGAGAGGGAGAGGTGTAAGTCGTGTTTGGTCATTTTCTTTAATGGCTTATTTAATCATTTGATATGTACTGGCTGCAAGGCACTTGGGTGTCTGTGTTCCAGGTTTTATGACCCTCTTGAACCTTTTCATGGGTAGGATAATGAAAACCGTCTGCTCTGCAGTTTTGCAGGTACGTAGATGCAGTCTGCCCGCCGCTCTGAAAAAGCACAATCCTGTGCCTCATTAATTCATTAAGCTCCTCTGCAGACTAGGAGCATCTTGCTGAAATGCTCGAGAATCAATACCCCTCTGCGCCTCCTTGCCAGGATTCATTTTCTCAGCTCTAGTTTGGGCAGAGCGTAATGTTCACCTAGTCTGAAGGGGAAAGAGATATAATTAATCTGCCCCCCTTCCCCAGCTATTCATGAAGGCACACAGTTTACTTGCAGGCTAGGGACTGAACATAAAGATTATTTTTCATGGGAGTTCAGCTGCTGGAAACACTGATATGAAGGTGGCTTTCATTTAATTAGGCTGTCCATTGTGAAGGGGATTGGGTTCCTCAAGCCTGGCCTAATTCCAGTCCTGTGGTCCTCTTTCCTCAGTCCTTGTTCCCTGGACTCCTCTCTAATTGGAAAGCTCTTTATTGCCATGATAAATAATACTTCCTAGAGGTGAGAGTTCCCCCTGTCCATCGAATAAGCAATCACTTAATGCTGATGGCAGGAAAGCTGCCTTCCGCATCCATCGCTGACGTATGAGGCTTTCTCCCAGGTGAAGGCATGGTGCATACAAACGAGGAGGAGGGTGTAATTTCCCTGTGGAGAGACTCCTTTGATGTTCTCAGTAGGTGTGTAACTTGCTTGTTAGCCTGGAAATAGGTAAACCTGAAAGGGGTGTCCAGTAGGATTGGAAGAAAATGGGAACCTGGATTTGAATTACTCATTGTAAGGAATACCAACCTCCAGGTAACCTACCTCTACGTGCAAGCCACACACAAAATCTGTGTGTGTCAGAAGCTTTGTGAGTGTGAATTGTATGCTGCTATTAATAGGAAAACAGCAAATACCTCCCCCCCCCAAAAAGAAATTCTGTATTGATCCATTCCAGATTCATGGTCACGATTACAGAACAGGCCGCCTAAACTGAAAAGCTGGTTGCTGGTATGCAGAGGGAATCTTATGCAAGTGTATGAAATAAACAAAGGTGTATAACGTGAGACTACTGTGAAGTAAGAGTACTACAGAGTCTTATTTTACCAATGGCTTACGTTGGGTGAGTGGTTGACTGAGTTTAGATAAGAGATTTGGTTATTACTGTCAATATTAGAATGGTAACTAGTTACTTATAATAATGCATTTTAGTTTATGTAGTGCCACCCCTCCCCCCCCCCAAATGGCACTTGGGGTGCTTTTCAACGTTAGTACAACAAAACACCATAAACCAACTTAAAATTATCTCCTTATGGGAACAGACCACCAGGAGCATATTACACCGGTGTTCTGTTCTCTGCGCTGGCATTCTATAGTCTTCCAGGCCCGATTTCAAGGTGCTAGTTCTTACCTATAAAGCCCTATATGGCTTGGGCCCCATATATCTGCGGGATCACCTCACTTCCCATGCTCTGGATTGGCCCCTGCGGTCGACCAGGTGCGCCCTTCTCGAAGTCCCCCTGGGTATCCTGGGGGGGCCACTATGGAGAGGGTGTTCTCGGTGGCTGCGCCGAGGCTGTGGAACTCCCTCCCAGCAGATGCCCGGGTGGCCCTGGACCTCTTCTCTTTTCGATGTCAATTCAAGACCTGGCTGTTCTGCCAGGCCTTTGGCAAGGGAGATGGGTGAGGGTGGGCTTTTATTTTTATGGGGGATGGTAAGGGTGGGGTATTTATTTCCTCCCTCCCTCTTTTCCTGGGGGGGGGGAAGGTGTTTTCTCCCGTTTTTTCTCCTCTTCTTCAACCTTTTTAGATGTTTTATGTTTATGTTTCTCGTGTATTTTTTATATGTGTATTTTTTATACATTGTAAGCTGCCCCAAGCTGCCTTTGGCAGGAGGGACAGGATATCAAATGTTTTAATAAATAAATACAATAAACAAGATTGATTTAATATAGTTGAAATGGGGGAGGAAAAATACATTAAGGGGAACCAGCAGTGAATCCTCTAGAAGCACCTGGAGATTGATTGATTTATTTGTTTAAAAAGGCTTCAGGTGCTTTTTGAAGGTGAGGTGTGAAGAACTGAAACAAATATCCAGAGGAAGTGAGTTCTACACCATAATAAAGGCCTGATAGTCTGCTGATTTAAGGTGCAACAGCGGAATCTCCAAATAGCGGGTAGTATCTAAGCTCGGATAACCACCAGGGCAAAGTTTAAATCCAGGCATTTAAATCCGGACCCGGCGGCTGCGTCAGTGGCCAGCA
>QEPC01008071.1:1156587-1172623 GCA_003113815.1 Sphenodon punctatus
CGCATCCATTTCCAGCCGCGTCTGACCAGCCTCGATCGCCGACCCGGTCAGTTCGCGCACGGAAATGGATGCGCGTCGGCCGCGCATGCGCGTATTCGGCGGCAGCGTCTCGTGTAGAACGAGCTGCCGGCTTTTTAAAGAAACAAGCGCGGGCGCCGCCGCGCTCGTCTAAAAACGGCCTGAGCCCCTTCCCCTCCTGACGGTAGCACTTTACCATTCCCTTAGGTAGTGACTGACTCTTCCTACAGAGTATTTTGTAACGCTTTGTATGAGGGATTTATATAAAACGTAATTGTATTTGCTTTTCCATTCCTGTTCCCTACAACTTTCTCTTTTGTTCCCTGACCTTTTAACCAACTCTGTTGTGTAGAAGTAAGCACCAGCTGGAGTGCATATTATCCATTCCTGATAAGATATTGTGGATTTATTTTATCTCCAGTAAGTAAACTATTCTTTCTTTTCTTTTTTTTTTCTATGGGGAGCATGAATTGATTTTTGTTATCTTTCACTTGTCTCTTAGACTCCTCCTTGACTTTGGAATCAATCTTATCGCCTACAACTTTTCTAGTACCATATATTTTTTTTCTAACTTCTTGATTAGATCTGACTAGGGCACTGCTCTACAGTGATATACACTTACAGCTTCATACTCTTTTGGATCCAAAATAATTTCCTGTGAGCTCTTGCAAGTGGCTGCCACACTGTGAACCAATAACTCAGCTTGAAATAAGAAAGCCCTGGGGCCACTGCAATTCACAGCAGTGCATGTTACAACCACCTTAAGGTCTCATGATGAGCAGTGGGTTTCACTAAATTTCATCTTATCTGCCTTAGATTTATCATATGTGAGGAACAGACCAGGGCATGTGGCTATCCCTGGGTGCCATGCAAGAAACCACTCTGCTTATGGGGAGATGTATTTTGTACTAAACTATTATTGATTTTATTTATTTATTTATTTATATTTATTGGCTGCCCCCCATGCCTACGACATCCCGGGGCAGCTCACAACAGGTAAAACAATAAAAAACCACATAAAAACATAAAATATAAATTATTACCCCACCCACCCTACCCTCCCATCCTCATATCAAGTCTATTAGAAGTAGTTTAGACTTGATATGAGTTCATAGTGGCACCTTTTCAGTTTGAGGGTACAAATCCTATTTCATTTCACACTGGACAGCTGCCTCCAGGCCACCCAGCTGTATATGGGCAGCTGCTCCACTGGGTTGGGGAAGTCCAAGACAGTCAAATGTGGTACTGACCACATTACTTCCTTGTGTACTGCAGGCCACCAAAACCATACCAAATTTGGGATAAACTTTGGCCCTGATACAACGTCCATGCACTTGGGGACCAAAATTATTCTACAGAGAACGTGGTTGCTGTGTTGGTTCCAAATGTAAGAGATGGAGACACAATAGTTCAATTATATATTTTGCTGGACCGACTCTCACCAACAGAAATTGGCCCAATTAAGGATATCTTCTGAACTACTTTTTACTTCATCTGAAAGATTATGCTAGAGTTCAGGCACAAGAAACCCAATCCATGAGCATACCTGGACTGTGTGCTTGTCTTAGAAGTTGAGGAGGAGCAGGTGAATTTCTGTAAATTATACCTAGCATTTATAATGACCAAAGGGCTGTTCTTGCTGCCAGAGCTGAATGCCTTTGTGATGACTAGGGTTGCCACCTTTTGCCGTTTGAACCCAAGACTTCCATTTTGACCGATGGGAGTCTCAGGATCAAACTGAAAAGGTGGCAACCCTAGTCATGCCCCCTTTCAGGAGCTGGCTGTCTTTTCTCTCCACTGCCAAATGGGAAACCTAAACTGACCATTAAACCATCTTGAAATCTGCTTTGTGTTACTGGAAATGATAATTTTGTCAAACTGCCAGCTCTGTAAATGTCACCATAGATGTGTCCTTCTAACTGTCTTTTTCCTGCCTCCTGCATCGTCAATATTATTCTGTCCCCCATCATAAGAAGTGCCATACTGGATCAGACCAATGATCCATCCAGCCCAGTATCCTGTCCCTGATAGTGGCCACTCTTGATTGTTTCAAAGAAATATCCAATTAGTCATTAAGAGTGATCCATTCCCTGCTGGTCACTCCCAGCTCCCCACAGCTTGACTAATAGCCATTTGCGGACCTATCCTCCAAGAACGTATCCAGTTCTTGTTTAGACCCATCTGTGCTACTGGCAATGTTAATTGCCAATAGCAATTAACATTTTTGAGAGAAAAAGTACTTCCTTTGACTTGTGTTAAATCTGCTGTCAGTTGGTTTCATGGAGTTTCCCCTAGTTCTAGTATTATTGTGGGCAAACTGTGACTCTGCAGCTACATGCAGCCTGTCTCTTATACACATCTAGATGTGTATAAGAGACAGAACATGGAGAGAAATTCAGCTTTCATTAAAAAGTGCTACATTTCTAGCTCTCGTGGTTGCAGAGAAAAGTGTGACAAAATTACTACCATCTGACTCTAAAGTCTTGGAAGCCAGAAGATAAATAAAAAGAAACTAAATCCCTTTCCTCATGTGAAGGAGTGACAGTAGCGAGTGATTTCTGAGTGGTCATGGTGCTGTCTTCCAGGCTGCTACCTAGATTCCACCATCCCACCCCTCTTTTGGGAGCATCAGTTCATTCCTTGGCTGGCTTCACCCACTCAGTTCCATGACAGCGCTGGGATACTTTCCAGCATGAGCATGCACTCAAAGCTGCTTTTTCTTCAGCAGCATACTAGACTGCCCAGGTTTCTGGGTCCACCGCTTTTATAGTTCTGGAAGGGGGTGGGGCTAGGAGTGCTTGCACAGGCTAGTCTTAAAGGGGTCACAAACCTGCTCCACCATATGGAGGGTAGGGGGCTTAACTCATGGTTTTTTAAATATTTACAAGACTGTGAGGACATGAGTCAGATCCTCAGCCGGTATACATCATGAGAGCACCACCAAAGTCAATGGAGCAAGGTCAGTTAACACCATGTAACACTTTTCTCTCCTATTCCTGTCCTAAAGAACTTGCAATCTAATTGCAGACATGACACAACAAGTGAGAGTAACAAACAGGAAAGCGTGGGAAGAAAAGATGAGTTAATTTATTCTGATCATTGGGAGTACACATGTTGTGATGACTCTGTTGTTTTTGCATGTTTTTTCATTTTTACTATTTTCAGTGTGCATAAACAGGAATGGTAATAAAGACTGCAGTCAGAAAGTTGACAATTTAGTTGATGATACATGAGGCAGAAAAGAATCCAATTTGTTAGTCGATAGCTATGCTGGCACTGCAGTGCTAAGGAATAAAGACTTGTATTTCAATAAAGTAGATGTGCTTCAGAAGACACACAGGGTGCAAATGTGTGGAATGTTTTTCATATGTACTTTGAAGAAACTCTCCCATTAAAGTATGCATATGAATAATTTGATATAGAAATGCCTATTCATTTTAAGTATATTGCTGTCACATTGCCAGATTCTAATCCCCTTACTTACACTGGGTAGTTTCTTATTTTACATGCAACATTGCTGCTTTCTCTGGGATTTCTTCAGCTGCTACTTAGACGGATCAGAATCTGACCCTTCTTAGAGCACACGAAAATGGGTTTGATGTCAACCATCTTGCCCAACACTGGAGATTGAATCAGGAATTTACACAGACCAAAGAATGAGACTAGCGAACAAACTAAAAAGTCACACTATGTGTCCATTGGTTGTAGTACACACTTCCTTTGTATCGGACATACAGAGAGATTTTTAACACATGACCAGTAGATTATTATTATAATTATTAGGATGATTATGGTGATTATTATTATTAAAGTGTTTATATAGGGACAGCAATGTACCTGGCATGTTACAACTGTTGAAAATAGACAGGGTCCCTGCCCCAGGGGGCTTACAATCTAAGAAAGACATGGGAGGGGAGATGAGGGATGGGAGCAACAGAGGGAGAGATGATACATTCATGAAGGCATGAGGTTGTGGGTACACATGCGAAGCTTAGTTACATAGTTACATATGGGAAGGAAGGGGATGAGGAGCTAGGGAAGGCCTGATGAAAGAGGTAGGTTTTCAGGAGGGATTTGAAGGGAGGGATGGAGAGGAGTGAAGGTATTTGGTGCGGGGGTTTGGACAAGAGGGGCATAAATACATGGTAAACATGTATAGAAATGGAAAATAAGAGTTGCTAATGAAGATTGGTCATGCAAACCCAGACGCTGGCATATTTCAGTTTCTGATGGTGTCCTTTACTGCTGCTATTGTCATATACTTTTATCAAGGCCAACATCTGTTTGTAATATCTCATATGGGGGAAAATATCCTGCATTTAGCAGTAAGAACATTACCTAATTATATACCATACATTTTGAGATGGAGTTTGTTGACTGAATGTTTAGAAAAGCTGCTTGCAGTGGCACTGACAATTGGATTTAGTGTGGCATGAATGCATTTAAGAGCCCTGCAGATGCCAATGAATCTATGAAGATGTCTACAGCCTATTTTGATTTGGCCATTGTGCCAGATTCTTTGAGAAAAATTACCTCCAGAAATGATACATTTTTAGGATGGGTAAAAGACTATCTGAGCTGTAGAGTGGATGAATGGCACACGTATAGACAATCAGGCTAGAATCTGCTGTGCACACTGAGAACTCATTGCTCACCCCAGATAGCATTCGTTGTTCCTCTGAGAACAATGAAAAAACCAAGAAGTCAAGTGCTGTACAGTTCGAGAGAGAAATACGGTGTAAATAAAATAGTTATGTAAATCTCATAGTGAATTGATGTTTTCTTCAGATCACTTTGGACCTTACCCAAGGTCTAACTGTGCATTGATCTTATTGGGTTTTGGATTTGTCTCTTACTTTATAGCGGAGAGGACCAATTAGTAAAGTCACTAGAAAACCAATACACAAGTCCTGTACGAGCTAGAGGAAGAGGAAACCTTTCAGCTCAGACAGATTGCAGAGATATTAAGGGCCAGATTTTTGTGTGTGTGCATTGGAGCCCGTGCAAGTGTGCCTGCCTGCCTGATCTTGGTGTGAACACTCCCAAACAATCCAGAGGAACATATATAGCTGTACCAAGCATACCCATGCTTGGAGGCTTACGTCCCTAAATAAAGCGCGTACATATTTTGGTGCCTACGGGTTGAAACACATGTGATGATGGCAGCCCAATCTGGCTAGGGGAGGAAAATCATGGCAGACACAGGCCGGGTTGGGGCGCCGAACAAACGTGCCCATGGCCAAGGCACCATCCTGCCACTCGCATGGCTCGGGGAGGGTCAGGAGAACCACGAATGTGTGGCCCTGTGCTGCGCCCAATGCCCTGTGCCACAACACCTCCCCCCCCCGTCATGATGGGCAGCCATGACAGCCAATGACAGCCAGCCATGGTGTCCCAACTCAGGCTGGTATGCCAGCTCGGAAACAGATATGATAGCCCACTTTGGCCAGGGTGGGCGGGCCAAAGCCCAGGCTGTGACCTCAGAGATTTTCCAAGGTCACAGCCTGGGCTAGCCACCATCATGCCCCAGGGCAATCCTGAGCCAAAATCTGGTGGCACCTGCACACGTGTATTGGTGAGGTCTGGAACAAAGTGGGCCACAGCATGCTATTGTCACGTCTGTTTTTACACTCTTTGAAAGTGTGGACCCTTATGGGGGATGGATGATAAGCTTGAAATCTGTGTTACCTTTTGGATTTACTGTGACCATGAGTTTCCAAAGGAGCTTGAGTGGAAGGATGTGAAGATAGTAATTACACAAGATTGGAGGCAGTGAGAAAGAAAGCTGGGTCAATGCAGGGGAGATTACTGATCTGCAACTCTATTGTAAAGACCTGAAGCAGATGCTGCTGGTAGACCAGAGGTTTTTCACATTGAGAAAGCCCTCACCCAGCTGCTTAGAGCCAAGAAATTGTGTCTTTCAGTGACTTACTGATAGAATCTAATTAAACTAGGACATAAAAGAGAAACACAAAAACTCCTCCTAAGTGGAATGGTTTTCTGGCAATTTGGTTTGAAATCAAGGGACCAACAACAGCTGATTTGGCTTTTTGGTTTAGTTTTAAAAGACTGGGAACCACAAAATACATAATACGGGCTTTCTGGCATCATTAGTGGTTCTCTCAGCTTTGTTTTCCCTGTCACTCTGTAATGAGCAGTGAACTAGGCTGGTATTAAACCAGGCTTAATGAGTGATTGCTTTTTAAACTGCAATTGTTTCAATATGTCTCCTTTTATTTTTAATAAATCCTCTCTTTAGAGCTGCTTTCCTACTTACTAGAGTGTTTTACATAATGTTTTTGCTGACACAACTGGAGGACACCCTAGGAAGATGCATGGATTAGTCATCTGTGCAATGTCAGCCCATCATACAGGAACAAAGGAAAGGTAGTCTTGAAAATGAAAGGGCAGAACGTTTAGAGCCACTAAAAGGCAATACTGTTAAGTGCAAAGGCAATACCACTAAAAGGCAATACTGTTAATTTTTCTGCCTGCAAAATGTGCTGCTGCATGGGGTAACCAAGTCAAATGTGGTGGCTGAATTTTTGAAGAGGCGGATGACTTCAAGGTCATGAGTAACATTAATCACTCTGCAGACCTAGAAAATGTTATAGGTAATGAAGCCTCATACCTTGGTTCTAGAGTGACAAAGGATTGCTTCTCTCCTCCCTGTAGGCTGTTACGTGATCTCTTGGATGCATTATGAGTTTCACTGTCCGTAATATGGTTTGTTTCTTGCCATTTCTGGGAATGATGAGAGGGTCCATCCAATTTTGTAGGTCAGCTTTATTATTAAAGATTTAATATAATGTATAATATAAAAAACACACTCAGTATTCTGCAAGAGTCCCAGTCAGACCAGGGCCTCCTTTGTGTGGGATAATCATTAAAATTGAAAGACAATATTTAAAACTGTTAAAATGAAGTGCTTCTGGCAGATTGCATAATTAACCCATTATGGAACTTGTTGCAACAGGAATGATTGTGGCCCAGAGTGTAGTAGTTATATTATAACTATATTGTGCAGCTGAAGCTATTACAATATAAAATACAGTATGATAAAATATAAACAAAGATAAACATACAACCAGCTAAAATATAGCAACAAAATCTAAAAAAACAGATTGAGGAGGATAACTCATCCTCAAACACCCACAAACTATGACTCACCCAGTCTATTGAATATTGTCAGCAAGAGCATATTGTCTTATACGGATAACTACCTGACAAAAATTTGCTACGGCCCTTGTCGTTTCTGAGTCGACTGGGCTAAGTAGCTTCTGTAGCAAGTTTTGTATATAATTAACTCTAATGTCCAAAAGGATCTTACCAAGATACTTATATCTTGGTCCAGAAAATAAAGGACAGTGAAGGAGAATATGACCAACCTAATCAACTTCCCCCATGGTACAAAGAGGACACAGCCGCTGATCCCGGGGAATGCCCATATAGCGACCTTCCATTAGTGCCGAAGGGAAAACATTGCATCTTATGATGATTTCAGACGTTACGCGGTCCCGATTCACCACAGTGGATTCCTGGCGAGGGTGAACCGATCAACCACTCCCCGTGGCCAAAAAAAGCCCCGAACAGACGTGACGGGACCGGGATCATGGCCCAGGGCAGCGCAACAGACGTTACGCCGATCCCAGGCCGGGCCGTGGTCAAAGCACCCGGAAGGTGCCGGGGCGGCTCGTCCCAGCTGCTGCTGTGTGCCCTTTAAATTTCCCTCCCCGGCCTGTGGTGTTGCTGGTTGCCTGGCAGCGACGTTGCGTGCTTTGTCCCCGGCTGGGAATCATTTTCTTTTATTCCGGCCGGTGGCTGCCGTCCAGACGTTACTTTTTGTTGCTTCCCGTCGGGAATCTCTGACCACGCTTTCGGAGATGGTCCGGGGGAGAACTCCAGAAGTATGGTTGGTTTTGACCCCATGTGGGTATTGACTGTGGTGAACATCTGGCGGCTGCTGAACAGACGTTTCAACAGGGATTGAGCGTGGTTGACTGATCTCGTAACGTCTGAAAATACCCTTAGTCTAGTGAAAGCTGATCTCTTACTGAAATCCATCCATTCAAACAGGTAACAGGTCCCTGAACACAAAGGGTTAAATGGTTTATAGTCAGGGGCAACCCTCTGCTCAGACAAGAGAGCGCCCTCCGACTGTAATATCTGATCAAGCAGCCTCCTTTTTATAAGGGTTTTGGTTGCCTTAGAGCCAGCCCGCTTCAAGGCAGCAGAAGAGAAGCCCAGTTTTTGGACTTCTAATTCCACTAATTTAGCCCAAGTATCCATAAGCCCACTGTTAGTTGCCAAGGCCAAAAGAGAATTTCCTTGAGAGGGAAATAACACCACCTTGGCCCAATAGTTGACTATTGACTGAAGGGTATAAGCTTAAGAGGAAAACAAAGTGACTGATCTTAAGATCACCTGCGGAGTACCCATAGGAACTCCCAGTATCGATCGCAGAAAACCATTCAGAATACTCTCCAGTTTATTAAAAAAGAGAATACCCCAAGCTGGGAATGCATATAATATCTGACTTACTGTTTTTGCCTTAAAAAGACAGAGAGCAGAGGAGAACAATTTTTCCCCCTGGCCAAAAAAGTACTTGACAATTGCAGCTGATGATTTCCCTGCTTGAGCCTTAACTGCCTCAAAGTACAGGTTCCAGCTAGGAGTAGAAGAGAAAATCACCCCTAGATATTTAAAGGAGCGTACCTGTTCAATTTTATTTCCCCTAATAGTCCACAAATGGGCGTTCTGAGGTCCCTTAGAGCCTACAGTCAGTACCTTAATTTTAGCATAATTTATAGATAACAATTCAGTATGACAATAATCCCCAAATAGTTGCATCAACCCTACCACCGACTGGGAAATTAAGACGGTGTCATCTGCATAAAGAAGCATTGGGACTCACCGGACACCAATTGTAGGTGCATGCGTGTCCGTAGTTTTCATAAATGCCACCAAATCGCTTAAGTAAATATTAAAGAGGGCGGGGGCCAATAAGCAGCCCTGCCTCACCCCCCATGCCACCCGTACCTGCTTGGTGGGGGCACGACTAGGGTCAAATCCAACTTGCAATGTATTTCCAGTGTGAAGTTTTATCATCAGGAATAAAAGTCTATGGTCAGTTGATAAAGAATTTAGTTTCACCCAAAGTCGTTCCCTACACACCGAATCGAATACCTTCTCTAGATCTATAAAGCAAAGATAGTTTCCTTTGTCGGGTGACGTATTTATTTAATAATGCAGAAAGCACAAATATGTGATCTGTCGTGGATCTGCCTTCCTGGAATCCAGCTTTTTCTGGCTCAATTATGTCATTTCCAATCAGCCAGACCTTCAGTTTGCCAAGCAAGAATATGGTATATAATTTGGCAATAATGCTTAGTAGGCTTATCGGGCGATAATTTCCTGGAATAAAAGGGTCACCTTTTTTGTAGATGGGAATGACAATACTATTGAGCCAGGAAGAAGGGATATCTCCTGAGTCATTTATAGATGAGAAAAGTGGTGCCGATACCTTGGCCCACCACTCCAGGTCACTCTTTAATATTTCAGGGGTCACATAATCAGATCCTGGGGCCTTTTCTGGCTTGAGTTGTAGAATAAGAGCTACAATCTCCTCTGGGGTTACTGGTTGCCATAGCTCAAATCTGTTGCATGGGGCAAGAGTGTAGTAGTATACTTGAGAACATCCCTGGTACCATCAGAAAATATTAAATATTATTAGAAAGATATTAGGGCATAAACTAGCCAAGTAAAGGACAGGGTTAGGAAGAAACTTCCTGTACAAGACCGGTTATTCCGTAATTGTGTGCTGTTGGATTACTTACATAGTGATGGGGCATTGGATACTTCAAAGAACTAGCAGATAGGATATTGGGCTAGATGGATGACTGATCTGATCTGGTATGGCAATAACTATGTTTCTAATAAGTAATGGCAGTAGTACAAAAAAACTTCAGTCTGTGTGTGTGTGTGTCTGATTTTTACTTACACATGTGCACACACACACACACTAAATGTTAGGATACATATATTTGCCAAGACTTTAGAAAATGACAAGTTCTAGATGCCTCAGTACTTGAGTGCTTCACCAGACGTATCTTAAAGAGATCTGATTTTCAGAAAGTGCTAGACAGACACCCACTTTCTGATAATCTGATATTGAGTTCTGCATCCCAAAAATCATGAATCACTTTTGAAAATCTTGACCTTTATGAGAAGTGAGATTTTTACACAGTGAGCACTTCAAGTGACTTCTTAGACCACCTTTAGAGGAAGTTGGCACTTAGGGTGATTTCAGACGAGACGGGGCAGCATTCGCCCCATTCCGGAATCACCCAAATGATTCCCCACCGGGACCACTCCGGCACGTCTAACAGACGTACCGGCTGATCCCGGTGGGAAATTGGGGAGGGGACGGGGCCGTGCGGCGCAACGTGCAGCTGCACGGCCCCGCCCCCCCCACGCTCCCCCACCGCCCGCCCTCTGGGGAGATGGGCAGGCGCTGCGGCCAATGCAGCCGCAGCGCCCGCCGGATTTGACCATGGCCCAGAATCTCGCCGGAGATTCCGGGCTGTGGTTGCCGGCCAGACGTTACTTTTTGTTGGTTCCCGCTGGGAATCTCTTTGACCACGCTTGCGGCGATTGTCCGGCGGGGAGCCCCGGAAGCATGGTTGAAATTGACCCCATGTGGGAATCGACCGTGTTGAACATCTGGCGGCCGCCTAACAGACGTTCAGGGCGCTTTGGCCCCATGTAGGTATTGACTGTGGTTCACTGTGATCTCGTAACGTCTGAAAATACCCTTAGTGTGCCTCCAGGGGGATCAGTATTTGGCTCTTAGCGTGGCCAAAAAGTGGAATTACTTATTTTAATTGCTTGTGTCCCTTTTTGTCCTGTGTGAGAATTCCACCTAAATACAATTTTACATGATCGAGCTTAACAGCTCCAAAGAGGAGTCATTACCCACCTAGAGAGTAAATAACACCTATTTAGAGAGAGAAGAGAGGCTGAATAAATATTTACCCAACACTTCAATACATTTAGACAGAGACGCTGTTATTCTGTCAAGCTTCCCCTGGTCATCAATGTGTGTTTCCTATCCCTTCGTGTAGATATTTATATGATAGAATTTAAGACTTTACACAAAAGAGCAATTGCAGGCTAAAGCATACACGGTGGCAGACGGAAATATAAGGGTTCATATAAAAATCTGTCTTGTTTTTCACACATTTAGGTGAACATAAAAGAAAAGAGTTTTGGTAGCCCCCCCTCCCTCCCCCATTCTTTTGGGGATTCCTCCTGGATTCCCAGCTCTGTTCAGTCTGACTTACCCCCAGGCTAAAGCTCTAGGTCTGCTTAGTGCTGAAGAGGCCTAAATGATTACTCGGGTCCATAGCAAATGCATCTCATCATCAGCTGTTCTGGAGAAAAGCTCTGACTGAAGGCGTCTTCAGGTGGTAGGTTTTTGTTGCTGTTAAAGGCTTTGTTTCTCTTATAGACAGCAATGTAGCTTCCTAGCACTGAGAGTCCAACTGCATGAAATGATTTTTTTCCCCATGAAATATCTTTGAAATTCTAACCAGTCTTTTTATTTTACACTGCACAAAATAGAAATGTTTTTGTTATTCAGGGTATTTCATCATTCCATAAAAAACCCAGTTCTTTAATTATTACTATGTTGTTGGGTTTTTTTGCAATATAGTTTAAAAACATTTCTTTCTTTCTTTCTTTCCAAACTCTGTTCTGCAAAACACTATTTTATAATTGGGGGGGTGGGTTCATTTTTTGGGGGGGATTAGAATTGCTGAGATTTGAAATCATTTTGGTTAACAAAATATGATTATTGTAGATTTTTAAAAATATTTTTTGACTGTCTCTAAATATGTGTTAGGAAGGTGCAAAGTTTGAACTGATGCTGAACTCTGTTGTTTGCGAGCATGTTTAGACAAACAATGAGAAACCAAAGTAACTAACTCAATTGAATTGAACCTGTGTAACTACTCCACTTTGGTAACATTCTTACTACAGTTCCAAGCAAATGTAGTACCAATGTATCTTCTCCTGCTGGTCTTGCCACAGCAGAGCACACAATGAGACATAACCCTTGATGCCTTCTTTACATTACATTGACTGATGTGAAAAGACAGGTGGAGTATATACTCCTAATTTAGCTCCTAGCATAACTACCCCAACCACGGAGGCAAGCCGCCATGGACTCCCTCTGCCATAGACCATGTGGGAAGGGGAAGCGTGCCAGGCTGGGTTTTTTTTTGCAATTGACATGTCCCTGGGGTGAGCACGGGGGAACCCAGGCTCCCCAGCACTCCTAGACAGTTCTTGTGACTTGCAAAGGCCGTGTCCCCTGCCCACAGTGCCTGTGAGCGGTGGACCAGTCTGCTGGCATGGCTTGCTGCCCCATTTCATACGGACAAGGGCTTCGTGACCGCCTCTTGCCACAGAGCTATTTGGCTTGCCCTGCATAGAACATTCTGGATTTCTCGGCAGCGTGCCATGAGTGGCTATGAGTGGCTGCTGCGTGGCTCACAGGAGCATGCATCTCCCTGCTCTGCCTTCAGATGTGTGGTCAGATGCGTGGCTCTTGGGTGGCCATGTGGGGTAGCATCTCGTTAAAAAATACCTTGAGGCACAGCGATTAAATGACACACCCAAGGTAACACAGGAATCTGTGGCTGAGCTGAAAACTAAACTCAGATCTCCCAAGTCCCAACCCAGTACTTTAGCCAAAAAACCATCTGTCCTTTCAAGCTCAGTGGAATTCCATTCTCTTAATTGAAGATCAATTACTATAACCTAATCTGCTTAACCCTGTTGCTGAACAGGGCCCTGTCAGACCATAAGAAGTGCCATACGGGATTAGACCAATGGCCCATCTAGACAAATTTCTTATTTCAGACAGTGGGCAGCTGGGGATAATAATATTTTTTTATGCCACCCCTCTCTGGCCAAAGTTGCTTTGGAAAAGTGCACAAGAAGTCATAATGGAGAGATCCATTGCTTTCTGTTCGCTTCCAGCCACTGACGGTTACAGATCTCATCCCCTGATCAACTTGACTAGTAAGAATGTAAAAACCTTTCTCTCCCTGCTTCTTTTCAAGTGGCTTACACTGCTGTGGATTTGGGTCTCATGCAGTATTTGCATTCACAAGAAGCACTGCATGGGTTAGTACACAGGAGGTAAATGGATATGGGGTTTCTTGTAGCCCCTCCTCCTATCTGGCTCTATAGCAGAATATCCAGTTAGGGTTGGACCCAAAGTTCTATATGGTATTTTGTGTGTATTTGGAATTCAGACCCCTGGAATTTGCAGGTATTTTGATCCTTGGATAGGGCTCTTGCCATTACATAGGTAAGCCACAACCATAAAACTCAAATATAGGCTCTGAATCTTAACACCCTTGAGTAGCTCACAGAGTCATATCGAGGGTTTGGTTTTATCTCATTGTCACTTTACATGAGCTAGCAACAAATTTTCAATAATAGAAATTCAGTGACTGTAAAAAGGGAAAGGGTGGCCTGATGGAATTCAGAACAAAGTCTGGACTTCTGAGGACAGTAGCCTGTGGGGTTTAAGCCCATAGCATCCTGTCATTTTGCTGCTAATCAGTTATTCTAATTCCTCTTAGCGTTGTACCTCTCCCTATTAGTAACATGGTCCTAGTGCCTCTGAAACATTAAGGGTCTCTAGATGACCTCTGGGGTCCCTTCCAACTCTTAAAATTTTGTGATTCTGTGGTGGGGTTTTGAAGCCCAAATCATTGGGTGTTTTCAGATGTGATGGGGCAGCTTTGCCCCGTCACAGAAACAACCCTGAGATTCCCCACCGGAATCAGGGAGGGGGCGGGGCTGCGCGGTGCAACGTGTGGTCGTACGGCCCCGCCCCCCCACGCTCCCCCGCCGCTCCCCCTCCTGGGAGATGGGTGGGCGCCACAGCCAATGCGGCCACAGCGCCCGCCCAATTTGACCATGACCCAGAATACCGCCAGGGTTTCCGGGCCATGGTCACCGGCCAGACGTGACTTTTTGTTGGTTCCCGCCGGGAATCTTTTTGATCATGCTTTCGGGGATTGTCCGGCGGGGAGCCCTGGAAGCGTGGTTGAAATTGACCCCATGTGGGAACTGACCGTGGCGAACATCTGGCGGCGGCCTAACAGACGTTCAGGGTGCTTTGACCCCATGTGGATATTGACGGGTGTTCACTGTGATCTCGTAACGTCTGAAAATACCCATCTTTGAAAAAGAACAGAAAAAAAATGTGCTGGTATTTGTGCTGTTCTCTTGATAATCCAGAGTCTGGAAACTGTAGTATGTTAACAATTAGGACTTTATTAGAGCTGGATTACAACTCCATTTTCTAGGAGTCCCCAGCTTCTGAACATGGCTGCTCCCTCTTTCTGCCTGCTCCCCCCTCTGACCACACCCCTTCACACACTATATCTGTGTTTGCTACTTCCAATCCATCTCATTAAGCCTGGTCTTAAAGGAGCATATATAGAGAGAGAGAGTGAGAGAGAGAGATTGCGCAAAGCACCACAGAGTGATTGAAGAATGCTGAAATGACAATGCTGTCATTTCAGCATTATTCAGTCAGTCTCTGTAGTGCTTTGCGCAGTCGTATAGATCTACATAGTACATGTTCACCCCGTGACTGACTTTGTGCCTGACGTTCTGGCATTCGCACCAGTTCACCATCTCTTTGTTCAGATTGTACCGGCCCTTTAGTAGTTCGTGCAGGTTTCAATGTCTCAGGTTTATACTCCTCCGTGTGTCTTGTAATGAGTTGAAGATGCCGTCTGTTCCTTCTGTATGATTGACCATCAGATGTTTCCACAAGATATGACCTTGGAGCTTGTTCTTTAATGACTTTAGCTGTCTGTGTCCATGCTGCACTATCATAAATGAGCACTTGGTCGTTTGGCTGCAATGGTGTCAACTCCCTTGAGCCCTTGTCATAATAAGTCTTTCATTTTTGTTTCATACGTTCTTTCTGTAAGTATACTTCAGACTGCCTAACTCCCTCACCCTCTAATAAACAGGGCAACCTTGTTCAAATACTTCGTCCAAATAAAAGCTTAGCACGAGCTTTTCTATGCTCCAGTGGAGATGTCCTATTGTTCAATAAAGCTAAATGGGGGTCAGTGCCTGTCTCCTGTGGTTTTTTAGTAGTTTATTGACAATTTTCACTCCATTTTCAATGAGGCCATTAGACTGTGGATATTTGGGGCTCAAGGTGATATGGAGAAACCCATTTACTCGTGAAACGTTCTTAAATTCCTGACAAGCAAACTGAGGGCCATTATTTGTTCTAACCACCTCTGGTATGCCATGCCTAGTGAAAACGGACTTGATTTTTGCAATGACCTGAGAAGCTGTGGCAGTCATTAATAAAGCAACCTCCGGATAGTGAGAGAAATAGTCCACAATTAGTACTTATTGTTTTCCTGCATAAGCAAACAGATCTATACCCACTTTCGTCCATGCGAATACAGGCTCTTTGATCACCAGCATGGGTTGTTTAGACTGACATGTCCTGTACTTCTGGCAAACAGAGCACCCTTGCACAGTGCTTCTGTGTTACTGTTAATTTGTGGCCAAAACAAAACATCTCTGGCCCTCTGTTTGCACTTCTCATTGCCCAAGTGCCCTTCATGTAGTCTTTCAAGCATAGCCCTTTGCATGCTCTTTGGAATCACAAGTCTTCCCTTTCAGTAAGATACCATCCATCACTGACAGTTCTTCTTTGAAATGGTTGCACGGTGGTGGTAGATGGTGGCCAGGCCAACCATCTGTAATAGCCCTGATAATTTTCTGCAAAGTCTCATCATGTGCAATTGCTTCTGCCATTCTTGCCCGCTTTGCATCTGAGACTGGATACAACTTTCTGATCAAGTTTACATGAATTATTATATTAGCTTCCATCCCTTGCCTAGAAACACTCCTATCATATGCTTTAGACAGGGTATCAGCTACTACAAGATCTTTACCTGGT